>JARNME010000012.1:23899110-24166167 GCA_030179655.1 Scaptomyza flava
ATATATATAATTAACAAAGAGATATAAACATTATATGCATAGCTAATTTGTATGATTAGTTTAGAAACCTTGAGAGTCTAGCGGCAAAGTGCGCATATTTGTTGTTATTTAACGCAGACGGCCGCCTGGGCTAAGGATATGCTTATCCTAATGCTCAACTCACACACAAACACACACACACACACATAAACAAAAACGAACATACGTAAAGATAAAACAAATTCGTTTAAATTAGCCAGCCACAAATTAAAGCCAGATTCAAACAGAACCGAACAAAATGCACATTATTAAAGACATAAATACAAACACAATATATGATCAAAATGGCAATTGACACTCTATAAACAACATATGTAGTTAACAAAAAAAAAAATAATACAAACAAAAACATAAACAAAAGTAATTGCAAAAGAAAATCATGAATTTTGATTGATTATTGTTATAATGCGAAGCAAACTTTAAAAAAAAAACGACAAAAGTTTTCATTTTTCGTAGATTTGCATTGCATTTAAATACATAAATGCATATTTAAAAACCCATACATATACATGAGCATCTTGTTGATTCTTTTCACAAAATAATTTCGTTTTTTTTAACTATAAATTTCTTGATTCTTGCTAAAAATCTCAATGCTTATATATCTTTGTAGATTCTTATACACCCACACAATCTCACTGAAAAATCTCTCAGCATGCAAATCCCATGCAAAATGCTATGTATTAAAAAATAATAAAATCTAGCTAAATTCTTGAAAATTTATTAAAATGGTTATTATTATTATATATAAACACACACTTGCATATATTAATATATATATATATAATAAATATAGTGACTATTTACTAAATGCTATTTACCCAATCGTGTTCATATGTATTGAATGCAAATTGTATACATAAAAAAAAAAAAACTTAGAGATTTAGCCAACACAAATGAATAATGACACTCGTATAACAATAAAAAACAAACAAACAAACATTTATCAATTGAGGAAACTGTTGCACAGAAAATGCAAATAAAATACCATATACCAATGCCAGATTCAAATTAATCGGTTAACTGTAACTTTAAAGTTGATTATTTCGTTTTGTTGCGCAACATAAATGTTTCAACATTTATCACCATTAAAAAGCGGTTTTTATTTCAACTCTTTTTCTTTTCGTGCTTCATTTCCGTTGGTTTTTTTTTCTGTTTTCAACACCATAAGTTTTATATTATGCACTTTTGCCGGCTACACAAAAAAACAACTCAACTTGTTTATTTATGCTCAAAAGATTTTTGTTTTTGCAGAATTTTTCACATTGTTTAGTTTCGCAATTTTCAAGCTTACTCACACAAACAGTTAACACTCATACACAGACATCAACAACAACACAAAACATTTCACCTTGCAATATTAACCCACTTACTTATTTATTTACTTTTTTTCTATTTGTTTACTTTTTTGGTTTTCAATTTCAAACCTCTATGACTAACAACGACAACAACAACAATCGCAACACACAATTGGATACATTTTTATTACAATCAAAAAAATCAAAAACCCAACTGCATGCCAAAATCGTTCGTTTGCCAACCGCTTAAACAAATTCACAAACATTTATTTTGTACACAAACTTATGCCAATAGTACCAAGAAATAGCATGCTTGCAACTAAGACTTACTTTGTAGTAAACGAAATCTTAACTAAAAAACAACAACAACACATACAAAATGTTTGCAACACCAACAAAACCAAACAATTATAAATCATCGAGAAATGCTTACGCCTAAGTAGGAAATTGCACTGTTAAAGCACATAAAACTAAATTACAACAACAACAAAAAAAATGCGACAAGCTACAACAAAGAAAAGAGAAAACCACAGCGAGATGACCAATTAATTTCTAGTCCACTTCAAATGCAACTGCAACCCGTGCACGTTTTTTATTAATTTCCACTTTAAAACAAGAGTATGCGACATGCAACAACTGCCACCTCAGCAATAACCTCAGCAACAACAACAAAGCCCAGCCGCACGCTTAACACAAGCATCACCAAGTCGAAACACAAAACCAACTTCGTATTATGGCAGTTAATCAAACTGCGTTAGCCTTTACCGCATTCAATGTGTTTCGTCATGCCCACTGTAAAATATAATAAACAAAAATATATTCAAACATGACAACATAAAACGCGACTCCGCCGTCCAGCCTCGCCAAAAAACAACAACAACAACAACAAAAATACAAATTCATCAAAATCAATAACGAATAACGAGACAAAAATACGTAAAAATCCCCAAAAAAAAAAGTGAACTAAAGATTTCAGCCTCAACGCTTCACTCTACATGCAGCTACAAAGCGTCATTCCCCCAACAGAGGTGAGTAATAGTAAACTCTTTTTTTTTTTTATATACAAACACTTGCCTTTACAAAAAAATAAAAAAAAGAACCTCGACAAATGCCTCGTATTCTCTGTCCGCATCTGAATCTTTTGCTATGAATGCTGTCACATTGTATTTTAGATCGCGAAAGTGCCGCTTAGTTTTGTGTAATGCGCACTTTAAGCGTCATAATTATCATTCTAAATATTGTATATAGTATGTGCAAAGCGACATGCCTCAAATTAAATTACAATTACATATTAATATTATGAGTGCATTCGAGTTGAGCACACAAAGTTAATTGGGTTTGTGAGAGTTAATGTGCCAATGATTAGATTGTCAGTAGATTGAAATTGAGCAATTGTGATGGGAAAAAGTATTATAATAGAAAACAATATAAAAGAAATGTTTAATAAATATTTATGTTTCACATCATTATAAAAACTATGCTTAAAAAGATAGCAACTATTAAACAAGACACATTTTCTAAGGTTTCATGATTTCTATTTGATAAAACGAACTTGACTTTAGTTAACCTTTTCGAAAGACAATAAGGTTGAGTTACCCGGATTCGATTTGTAAAGCAATTCAAAAGTGTTTTTAATAAATTTCTTAGTATTTGTTGAAGTTCGACCCACACAAACACAATTTGTACGTATTGTGGCTTTTATTTAACTTATTACACATGATCATATGTACAACTTATATATTTGGTGTTAAAATTTGTTCAATGCGATGATCTCATGGCCATCGAGTCATTCTCTAGCTCATTAGAGTTTGAGTATCAACAGACTGACGCTGAGCTGATATTTATAAATGTTGCACAAGTTTTGTTCGGTCATCAAAACTCACTTTCTCACTCAGTACTCTCGCACCCTTAAATTCATTTTTCTATGGGCTCATTTAATCAGCTATTCATTAATCTATAAAATTCGTTGAAACATGCATCGTTTTCTCGAACTTCCTGTTGGCGCCAGCACAAAACCAAATAAACTAACTGACCCTAATGGAACTTAGACATGCACCACCCACATTTACGAGTGTGTTGTGTGTTTTGCTCTTTTTTGTCCGTTGAGCCGTTGAGTCATCATACTACTTCGATTACCCATCAAAGCCAGCGATAAATGCAAAGAAAGCTATTTACATTTTGTGTTAATTAGTTATTAAAAGCTTATTGTTGTTATAAAAAGTCACACCGCAAAAAAACTCAATTCACATTCCGTATGAATCACTCGACAAATAACGAAACTTTGATAAGACTTTGGCAACGTTTGGATTTTATTTTGTATTATTGTGTGATTGTGATTGAATTAAGCGTTTCTACATATTAGATAGCACTAAAGCAAACAAAGAGAATGAAATTTATTTTGTTAATTCTTGAATTCTAATACTATATCAAAGTTTACTTACAGCTATTTGAGTTTAACTTCATGTCTGACACCTTTCCTTCTCTGTCTCTGTTACGCTTTTTCGCTTACTCTTTCTATCTGTCATCGTTTTATCCTCATTCGTTGCATGTTTTTTGGCTTATTGAATTTGTATACCCTGAGAAATGAATAAAAGAGTTTCAGAATTGACAAATCCATTGGGCTACTTACCAACACTGTACACAAATATTTTCTTGTTGTTTTTAAATAACTTTGACAAACGTCATAAACAAGCTTTATCAATTTTTAGCTTGTTCATGCAGCCCTATAGAGCATCGAGGCAAAAGTTTGGTTATGTTGGCTTTTGTTTTTGGCCTTCACACTTGAGTTTAATGACTGCTGCATTGCAACACTGGGCTGGCCGCCGCCCTCCGCTTTCCTTTCAACCTCTAGCCTTGTACACTAAGTACACACACTTGTAAGTTGCATAGAACAGCAACTGCCTGCTGCTGCTGCTGCTGCCTGCCCCTATTTGAGGCATCGAGTCATGAAATCAATTTATGTATGTATTTAGCTTTTGTGTGCTGTGTTTGCTTTCATTTTTGTTGTTGTTTTTTGTGTCTGTCTTTTTTATTGCAATTGCCTTTGGCCAACTGTGCGCTTAGTGAACTCTCAGTCTCTTGGCCAAGACCATGGCTAAACGATTTTTGCCATTTCACTAAACACCCATCTCTCTTTCTATCTGGCTATTTATGTTTTCTATTTCGCTCTGTGTGACGTTGGGAATTTTTTTCCTGCCCGACGCGACACCTCTCTTCCTCTCTCTCTCTCTCTGATTCTTTATCCATGTGATGAGTCATGAACTGTGCGAACTAGGAACTTGAAGTTTTGTATTCGTCTGATTCACATGTCTTACAATTTTGACCTTTTTTGTTGCCAAAATATCTTATTCCTTCTCGGTGTCATTGAGAGTTTTTCAAGCTTATAACAAAGAAGGCAATTCATGGCGAAAAAAAACTTTAAAAAACAAACTTGTCCCTCTTTTGACAAAAGTTTAAGTTGACCAAGCATGACTGCAATGGAATACTATAGGTAATGTTTTTACAAAATGTTTTTATAATGCATGAAGGCAGTATATCAAATAAAGCTTGTTGCAATAATCAAACAACTTTAAATTATATGTGTAACGAAATCCAATGAAGGTGAGGATTTAGATTTATTTTCCCTTATTTTAGCACACTGGCTTCTGGCCAAGCTGAAACTCAATTTGCAAGCCAGTTGCCCAATCAGCTGGCACAGGTGATTCTTTTCCTAACTATGTATATATGCAAAAGAATCGATTTTTTTTTTTACATTGCCTTTAAGGGCAAACAATTTTGTTAATTGAAAACAAATTTTGAGAGTAGCTTTAGTAGAGTTAAGGATTGAGGACTAGGCAAACTACAAGGACCCAAGGGGGCAATCGGTATGCCCAAAAAAAAACTACAAACTATGTAGTTAAAGTGTGTGTGTGTGTGGATGCATGAGTGTTTTATGTGTGTGTTTGCTTGAAATAGAAAAAGTTGCCAAAACTATTTAATTGCCTATGAAAAGTAAAGCGTGTTTAGTGTTTTTAATTTAAATATTTATGACATAAAAATGAATTTATATTCAATTTCTATAAAATTTTTTGGTATTGTGAATGATTATACAAAAGTGCTAGATACTAGATCTATATATACACTATATATGTATGTATTTTTTAGTTTGTGAACAAGCATACATAAATATTTAAGAGGCAGAAGGGTGCAAAAGCATGTAAAGTATATATATGTATATTCATGGTCTGCATTAACACTTAATTGACCTTTTTATGTTGTTGTTGGCTGGAGTTCGTTTGCCTTTACGGCAGCCAGAACCTTTGACTACCTTTAACCACCTGGGCACGGCCCTTGCCAAATTATTTGTATGTATGTGTATTTAAAGTTCTTGCAACAGCAAGCATCGAAAGTACGAGAGTACCTTGGCGGTTGACGAGCAGCACATTTAAAATATCAACGAGGCCCCGTAAGGCAATTTTCGGTATCGGCTTAAGGTTTCGCCTACACAGTTTTGCTTGTCTGTGTGTGTGTGTGTGTGTGTGTGTGTGTATTTATTATTTGACTGGTTGCAAGGTTCCAGTTGGGGCGTGTAAAGGTCTTGAAAAGTTGCTTGGTTTCGCTGTAGTTGTTGTTGTTGTTGTTGTAGTAGAGAAAGAGTCAGCGAAGCGATGAGTACAGCAATTTCCACAATTTGGCAGTTTACAGTTTTTACATTTAAATTCCATGCGCTTTCCCAACATCAACATCAACTTTAATTTCCGTTCTTTATTGTTTTTGGGCCATGCTTATTTTTTTTTTTGATACTGCACGAGTAAATACGTATAACACGGAGAAGGAAAAAACTAAAAGAATAAGAAAAATAGAGGGTTAAAGTTCATGCTACGTTAAACTTTAACAAACCCCAAGCTTGTGAAGTACATTTTCGTATATTTTCAAGATGCCTTAATTGCACAAAGGATCTTGTTATTTCGAGTTTCACATCATGACAACAACAACAACACATTTTGACAATCGTCCCTCAAAACTTTCGCTTCGATTAGCAACCTGAACACGCCGCGTGTCGTCTGACGCCTTAATTAAAGCGAACAAAACTCCCAGAAAGCTGCACGAGAATTGCAAGCTCATTTGCATCGGGCATGTTGTGTGCGGCCAAAACTTGGCCTTCCCAACAGCAAACAGCAACCAGCAACAGCGCAATCAACGAAAAAGCGCTGACTAATTACAGTTGGCTGTGCAGTTGAAAACGAGAAGTGGGAGGGTTTGGTGGAAAATGAAAACGCACTAAAAGAACTTGCGGCTTCACTCATCAGGCAAGAACTGTGAGAACTGAAGCAAGCCCCAAAGCTAAGAAGTCCTTACCGAAAGTTGTTGCAAAACTGTGGGTTGTGTGGTGGGTGTAGAAAAACGCAACTGGCAAGAAACTGCAGCTAAAGCAAAAGAGGAAATACTTTATACACATTTTTATGTACAAACACAAAACAAACTAAAGATTGAGAGAAGAGAGTCCTTTGATGTGGGAATACGCCCAGGGGCTGACACTGTCAATGAACTATATGCATTGCTTGTCTCTCATTGCCACATTAACTTTGCAAATGGTAGTACTGACAAAATGAATACAGGTTTGTACACAAAATTCATGATTTATAAACATTTTTCACTGATGAAATAAAGAAGAAGATTGAAAAGAAGGTTTTTCGTTAAATGCAGTATTCATTTGAAGCTTTACTAATTAGTGAATATTAGCATAGCATACGCATAGGCGCGTTCGTAATAGCATTTCTTGCATAATGGCTGCAAATTCAACTATGCGCTATAATCGCCAAAGCGCCATCATTTGAGAGCATTACATATAGATATAAGCTAATCGCCTTGTTTGCCCCACTATCTCCTCCGCTCGCTCGCTCTTTTACAATAAGCAGACTAAAGTCAGTCACGTCATTCATTTATTCGTCCATTGAAAGTTTTAGTGCCTGCGGAGTGTTTAGCATTTAATTTGCTACCTTTCTTTGCGCTAAATGCGATGCTTTGGTTGCCATTTTGTGTGTCTTCTTCTCCATTTTCATGGCAATAATGTTAGCGTTTTAGCTTTTATTGTTTCCACGGAAAGTTATAGGTGTTGTAACAGTTGCACTTTTCCCTAAGAGCGAAACGAAATTGTGACAGCAGTGACTTTTATTAGTATGTAACAAAGACACAAAAGAAATTCTCGTTTTGTGCGAGATTGCAATGTTATGTCCTTTAAATATTCTATGTGCGAAGTAGGGTTGAACGTAGGGTTGACAAGACAGTGCAAAACTTATTTAACAACTTAGGTCCTGAAGTTAATGAACTTTACAACCTCGTTTGTTTGTCGTTGCCATTGCAAAGTATAATTATAATAATTGAATAGTTTTTTGCATGGAATTCTCTATGATATACTTAACGCCTCCTTGAAATATTAATGTTCTTTACACTGATAATGAAATGTTGAGATAATTTACAGACTTCGTAGTAAACTTCCACCTTGTGAATAATATTGTGCCATGAAATTTGCTCACTTAAAATAGCTAATTTACTAATTAACAAGCTTTCCTTTTATAATAATCTTCTACTGTACATGTTTTCTGTATCCAGATAACTTGACGCGCGTTGGAAGATGGAGAAGCCGCAATTAAAAATGGTCTTATATAATTTTACAAAAGTCGTAATATTTTAACCATTAACCTCATCGCCAACACATTTTTACAAAGCAAATATATATAATTTTATATAGCTCTGTTTGTTGTTGTCTTTTGCATGGGGTCGCAATTTGTCCGGTATGCTTCCTGAGAGCGCGTGTGCTGTGCGAGGTTGTGTGTCCAACTGTCGACTTCCTTCCTTGCCTTTTTTCCGGTTGTGGCGGCCATTTTCGGTATTAAATAAAACTTAAACAGCAGTGACAACACAACAACATTTATTTTTATTATGCACACATATAAAAGAATGCCATCAGACGACGAGTTCAGCTTGTCTGACATCATATTTATTTTATTGCTGTTGAACTCTTATAGCTTTTATACAGCCGGCCGCCATATTTGCCAATATCAATGGGCGAACATAAAGTTGTTTGTTTTTATTTTCATTTTTTTTTGTTGTTCCTGTGAAATTCCATTAGCAGCAATCGGTGAAAAGCGCTGGTAACGTCTAAGGAACCTGTCACACATGTAAGCAGTCGACGTAGTATTAACAGCAGACGGCTGGCAGCGTGAAGCCGAGGTCCTCGTCCTCGTCATCGTCATCGCGTTGTCGCGGTCACAATGTCAAACATAGTAGGCACCGTAAACAGGACGCCTCAACCTCAATTCGCATACGCATACTCTGACACAAGCAAATACAGACACACCCACAAAAACATACGTACACAAGGCAGAATGGAGTCGACATGCGCCCACAAAATGAACCAAACAAGAACTTGCTCGGCCCGCCAGCCACTAATCCATTTCGCTTGCTATTTTTAACATGCGCAAATCAAGAGCTGAGCACACACACACACACACACACATAGGCCTTAACACGCATAGAGCCTCTGCTCTTTAAATGCTCGCTGAGCGCAAGGCACCCCACATTCATTGTACAAGCTTTGCTGCTGGCTTCGCTCTTTTGCTCATTGCTCTGTCTCTCTCTCGCTCTCTCTCTCTTCCAATTGTCAAGTTCTGTCCGCTCTGTGTGTTTTTGAATTGTCATTGCCGCGCTGTGGCTGCGCATCGTGCTTCGTTGAGTTTGAGGTTTTTTGCGATATAAAACTGTGATTTTGAGAGACAAGAGACAAAACCTTGCCAGGCAACAGTGGAAATTAAATTTAAATAACCTTTTAACGCTGGCAAATCGTAATTGCATCTTTGACATTTATAGTTTGATCTGATAATAAAAAATAAATAGAAAAATAATTTGTTTTTCACGACTCAAATTAAAAGGAGTTTTAACAACAGCGAAACACTGTAAAACAGTTCTGTAGCTGTTATTCGTTATTCTTCTTGCGGTTGTTTGCGACTGTATGTGACTTGAATGTACATTTGTATATGTACATATTTAATGTTTTGTGTGGCACTGTGTTAATTTTCACACAACACACTCAAAACGTAGACCAGAAACGGCAACGACCAAAAAATAAAAACAGTTGAAAAAGCACGAAAAAACAACAACCTTTTATATTTGTCGCTAGCCGACGTTTCCCTAGGTTCTGTTGTTCGTGTTGTTACCCAACATTTTACGCAACGCTCTTCCGTTGTTTGTTGCTGTTGCTGCCACCTGGTTGTGTCGCGTGCTAGTTTTGCGGATGCTTTTGTTTTAGAGCTACACAACGAACAAACATTTAGTAGCAAACTACTACTATATCCAGTGTTGGATCTCCCTATTCACTTGGGTTGCCATTTCTGTGGCTGCTGCTGCTGCTTCAGTTGTTCTTTTCATGTTGTGTGCATGTTGAACGCATGTACATTGAAATAACGAAGTGTCTGCGTGTGTGTGTGTGTGCGAGTTTAATTGCCGTGCTTAGAAGTAGGCTACAAATTATCAGCTGTAATTTAACAGCAAAATGCTATTTATAGCACACACAAGCACAACGCCGTCAGCTAGCTATTTGGTTGCTAATCAGATGTAACCTGGTCAACAGCAATAGCAGCAGCACAAAACTGTACAAAAGATTCGAAAGCAAGTTACTCTGGCACTTGCGGCTACAGTCACATTATCATCACTTATGCAGGGCGTTCGTGTCAAAGGGCGTGGTAATTTTTGACAACACTTGTGTTGTTGGAATCACGCTGCTAGCTGCTGCAGCAATGTGGCTTCCGTCTAACTCCAACAACAACAATAAATGTTGTCTCCTATCGCTACGGGCATATCATTTAATTTCCACATTATTTGTCACACAATGAACGAGAAAGTTTGACGGTGGCGGAGGAATGGTGGCGATGATAGTGAACTAATCTGGCCGACGGGCAGACGAAAAGAAAATGTGCTATTAATTAGTTTTTCCGATGCTGCCCCCCAAAAGGCCGCAACACCAACAAAAGCGCAAACAGAAACTTTCATTTTATTTTATTTAAGCTTTTTTTTTTTTATTTGGTTTACCCATGCATACAGCACGAAGAGGCGTCTAGGGACAAAGAAAAGCACAAAAACAAGGACAAATAAAGAGAGAGAGATACAAATTTAGTAGGTACAGGCAACGCACAAAATATCGAAAAATGTTCCAACAATCATTTTTGTTTTTTGCTATCTGTGCAGATGACTTGTAATTGTTCTTTCTATTTCTGTTATTTTCCTTTGGGGTGCAATTAAGTTTGACAAAAATAAATCATACGCAACGTTGGCACACGCAAAATACTTACGCAATTACTAATTGCGCTATGTATATTCATACGCAACAAAAATACATACGTAACAGTGCCTCAGCCACGCCCCAGGTGAACAAACGGAACTTAACTAATAGCCCCAAGGATTGATTGATTGATAGCTCAAATGGCGTACTACACAAAAAGGATTGGGTTGAATTGATTTGCGTTACGGTTTATTGAACTCCCGTCCAGTAAGGATATTTCAAGCCAGCTTGTAACCGATATCCATCCGAAAGTTTACGTGAATGAGGGTTTCTCCAAGGGAAGGTAAAAATAGTTGTTGAATGCCGATGCTTATCTGTTGCTGTGGCTGCCTATTTGCATAAGGTTCAAGCTGTTAGCTTAAAGCGTCACGTCATATCTAAATAGACCCGGGTTTTGCCAATACTTTAACAGACAGGCAGTTCATTGCACGTTTCAAGTTTAACTGGTTATCATAACTTTAACAAACAGTTTTGTCTAGAATTTTATTATATTTGTGCTATTGGTTGAAAGAAAGTTGAGCTTTTATAGCTTTTCTATTGTTATTCTACGTTAACTCATTTTAATTTTATATCAAGGGCAGCGCATATAAAGTTGCTTTACGACTTTGGTTTTTGTTTATTTTTGTTGTTTAGCTGTTTGTTGTTTTGTGTTTCTTTGCTGTTTGTCACCTTGTTGATTGTGCGGTTGGTGACAATGATAGCATTGAATTGCTTGACAGCTAAAGTCTTTTATCAGCTTGACTTGGCTTTCATATAACCTACCCAGGCTCTCACACACACTTTTTCTCTTTCATTCTCTGCCCTAATATTTTTATCTCCAGCTCAATGTCACGCTCTTTCTATTATTTTGTTTGCTTCGTTTTATTTATATTTTTATTTTTGTCAAGTACCAAACGACTTGCAGTCGTCACCGGCCTGCGGCATAAACAAATTGCCCCCGCAAACAACTCATGCTACAAAAAAATTCACTCTACCTAATCTCATTTCGCCACACACATTTACATCTTGTCTTCTTGTCTTGTGCCATATATATTAAAATATATATATTTATATATAAAAATAATCATATATGATGCCTTGGTACAGTATATTCAATCTCCGCCAGTCAACTAATGAGTTTTTCTTTAGGATTTTGTGCGTTGCCAAGAGTTTTATTTACTGCCTTTATTTTCGTTGTCTGTTCGGCTGTCAACAGAGATTTGCAAACAGCGAGCCAGGCAGCCCAACTGGGGGATAGTAATCAGATTACTCGCACTTTCGTTTCATGCTTATTTTTTATGGCAACTTAATGAAATTGTTAATGTCAGGCACTGAATAAGTTTATTATTTGGTTTCTTTTTTTATATTCGAACATTTTGCATACAATCAAGCTTTTCGTCAAGCAAGCGATTTTAGTTCGCAAACTGAAGTATTCTCAAGCCACAAAGAACGCAGCAAGCCAGCCTTCGGAGCAAAGAGCTTCGAGGCCAAGAGCTAGAAGCTCTAATGAGGCTACTTAGAGCGGCATTTGTGCATCATTTACAATAATCGCCGTGGCCAACATTGTGGCACTGCCCTATTTTCCCATTACTGCGTCTGCTTTCGTCATTAAAGCCACATTCTGGGGCTCTGACTTTGTGCCACTAAACACACACAAACTTTGTGTTAGCGACAGTCAACCACAGAAAAGTTTGGCATTTAATATGCCCTGTTTGTCAGTTCAGAAAGCAACAAAGCTAGTATATAATTTAAGAGCTTTCAATTAAAACAAATTTTCCTAGCACAAGGATCTGAAAATTAGTACTTCTTTTAAGTGTAATAGTATTTTATGGACTCTGGGTTGCAACTTGCTGGTTGTAAACAGTTTTCACTGTACTTCAGGGCAACAACTTAATTGACTCTCACACGTGTGTGTAAAGAGCTTTTATTGCTTTCGAAATTGTGTACTATCCAATCCAATTAATAATGCAATCATTGTTTATTTTTAGCGTTTTTTCTCAGCAACTTGTCTTTAATTTAATTAGCATTTGTTATAGATCTGTAGTAGAACGTGTTCATAGTAAAAGCGGCCGTCAATCATCATAAACAATCAGCTTAATTTTTTGTCATCATCTCACTTAGAGCTGAAAGCTCTTTGAGCTTGACCGCCGATTTGTTTTAATCTTGGCAAAAGCAGCGAAAATGTCAGCAATAAAAGATGGCTGCAAAAAAAAAATAAAAAAATAAATATGAAACATGCTTTGAATTCGTTGCACGAAACCTTTTTCTATATATTTTTTTCTCGCCGAAGAGGCTTATCTAAATGAAGTTTGGGAAGCGGTTGCTGTCCCTGGTGCTGCTATTTTCCTTATCAGCGTTGTTTGTTTTGCATTTGGTCTTTTGGGGTTTTTTTTTGCCCTTCCTTTCGCATTGCACTGTTCGACAATCTGACACAAGCCTTCTCAAGTACGTGGCGTTTGTAATTTGCTTTTTGCCCATTTGTTGTTTTCGTTCTGGATCCCGTTCTTGTGTCCCCTGACCTCTCCTTGTTTGCTGTGGGTGTGCAGTGTGGTTGTGTCTCCGGCGTTCTGCTGCCGACAACGGCACTTACAGTAGTGGGACAATAAAACGGTTAGTATTTTCCGTATATACATATAAGCCAAAGGCATTTTATGTTATGAAAACAACACGCGTAGTTCTCGTACTGATTACACACAGCATAACACACCAGAATTACAAAATTCAAAACGATGCTTGAAAATTTTTGTTTGGAAATGAGAAGCTTTAAAACTTCGTTTACGCTGCACAAGTCGCATGTGGCTTACAAATATTTGTTCAATATTGGCAGCAGATTATTTAAAATTATATAGCAACCGCATGGCAACCATTTTGCAACAAAATTATGGCAAATGAAAACAAACATAAAATAATGAGTATTCAAGGTCTCGTTATTATGGCTATTTAAATTTACATTAAATTTGAATAGCTTTTGATTTTCATGTACGATGCATGCGGAATATGTAATGCACTTTTACATTTTTTCGTCTACAAAATTTATTTTTAACACGCTTAAGTTAGTTTCACTTGCATGTTTGTTTGTAACTCTCGGAAAAGCAAACATTATAAAGCATACTTTTAGGACGGCTTTTGAAGAACATCGAAAAAATATATATGGTTTAAAAGTACTAAAAAACGTTGTGAAAAAATTGTCTGACGCTCGATATACAAAAAATATAGCAGAAAGCTTTTTTTTTTGTTGAGCAACATCCTTAAGGGGCTCAACTCCTGGCTGCTCTGTTTGCGTGTCATAAAACCTGTCGCACAATAGACGTTGACGACGACCTTGTCACAACAATAACAACAACAATAATACGCTAGAAATTTTTCGATTACGATTACGACTCTGTCCTCGCAATCCCCCTTCGGTCAGCCTTTTCGTTTCTGGTTACTCTTATGTAGCTTGTAGTATATTGGCCTTCAGGACAAAACTCAATTTGCATTATATTTGCTACGCGCTTGCATAATATTTTATGTAAACAAATAGATATTACATTTATGAGGAGCTGCGAGAAATGCAAAGAGAGTAAGAAATATTCGAGATTTGATGTTGTAAGCTGTTTGAAACGGGATCAAATAGAAAGGATATCACATAAGTATTTTTGACTTGCATAAAATTTATATCCTTTACATAATATTTTTGAAGTATAAGCAGAGTTGGTTAAACAAACACAGATCACTCTTAACTAACTTAATTTACTCAAAATAACATTTTTCTTCTCAAGCAAGCTGCTGAAAAGTCAAGAAATTGAATAGATTCCGGCTATTTGTTGGTGTTAACGAACCGGACTCTTGATTAGCTGCTGTCGTTTTTCATATGAAGACCATTTCAATTCCCATTCCGCTTCCTTTTCTGTTTTGCAGAAGTTGCAAAAATCACACACACACCAAGAGAAAATAAATAAAACAATAAAATAAAATGCTTCATGGCTGATTGACTCATCGTAAATCTCACAACAGGAGGGATCACATTGCGTATACAATTTTTGTTCCTCTTTTACGCTTAGACGCAGAATAAGGCAGAAAAGCGTAGCACACTTTTTTGGGTTAAGTCGTCTATTAAAAACGGCTGCCTGACCTTTAACTCGGCTATTTTCGTTTGTATGAAGGTAGGTACGTCACTTACATGCATACACATATACATCAAACATTCGTATGTATGTTTGTGTTTGTGACTGGGTGTATATAGCGTTAGCTCGTTACGTCTTGCTGCCTTTTGGTTGGCTCGAGGCACTTGTAACTTTGCACATAAATTAACTGTCAAAAGGGCAGCCTCTTCCTGTCTTCCAAGTATTTCTTGCGTGTAAATTTATCTTGTTATTATACACTGTTGTTTTAGGAGTTTTTTTTCTTTTCTTTAATTACATAACAACATAATTAATCAACAAATTTGGAGAGACATTTAAATATTATTTATACGACACATTTTTCTGATTAATAATAAAAAAGAGGTTTGTAAACAATGGCGCGTTAGATAAAAATCAATAAATGTTATACCCCAAAGGCTAATTAAATATGTATTAACATTTATGCGTAGAATTTTCAGATTTTATTATATCTGATACCAACATAAAGCTGGCCATTTAGTGTGCTCTCTTGGGGACTCTCTGTCAATAACAAAAGCTGTCGCTTTATAAACGATACAAACGGAATGTATTTTATTAACCTTCTCTCCCTCCAGTTTGGTCCTTTCTGCCGTAATTCCCTTAAGCAGACACATTTATGCAAGAACAATTACAAGCGCCACGCATAAATTCACAAAATGTCAAAGCAAAGCAGACAGGCGCAAAAATAATGATCTCATAAAAATATGTTTATACATAGTACATATACATACATAGTAGTATGTGGGAATGCAAATAATGCGGTTGATAGTAAAAAGCAGCTAAAGGTGCCGACACCCAAGCAGACGAAGAGCCTTGACTGGCCTCCTTGACCCACATAAAACCGACACACGAGTTGAGTATGTGTATAACAATATTTCTTTTTATACATATATGCGACTTTTAGTGTTGCGCTCCTGCCTAAATAAAATTAATACACTTGAATTAATCATATCGAGTTTATGGATAAATTATTTAATTTTATTTTTATTGATTTTGGCAGTGTTAAACTGTCAAAGGATGAATACTCATCGAAAAGCTTACTATCGATAGCTTTTGCAACACAATCGGCAGCTTTTTCAAAAGTTATGCCTGTAAGTTGCAGTGTTTGGCTATCCTCAACTACCTCAAACCTAGCCTAACTTTGTCGGAAACGCTTCAAAACAATTCTGTTTACTCAGCTCTTAAGAACACAAGTAGTTAGCTAATGACAAATACAATGGCGCTCTCTAAGCTGTTACACTGAACGGAATTAATGAGCAAACTGCACGCAGTTCTGGGCTCAGGTCCTTTACACCAATATTCTCACCTTTCTGTTGCTAACGTGCTTTGTTTGCATAGCATACATAAATAATGCGTCATAAATTTTACAATTTTGTCCCGTTTTGAGGCTCTTACTTTTTCGACGCTCAGCTTAATGTGAGGCCAATTTATTTGCAATTTCCCTGCGTCATATGGAAAATAAATGCTTGATCATTGTGTCCTGTTGCCACGCCCGCATCTTACAAGATGAACTCGCAGAAAACTTTGTGTGTGGGAGTATTTTATTTACTTTTTGTCACTTTGCCTTTCGAATTTGTGAATTGTTTTTGTTGGGCCAACTTTGTATTAAAGTGTGTGTAGCACTTATGTACAAGTATAATTTTAGTTACTCGTAACTTCATGCAATTCGCGCTAATCTCAAGTATTGTTTGGTGTTGTTTAACCTGTCAAACTGATAAGTTAAGAACCAAGTAGTTGATAAAAATCTACATTTACGATGACTAACAGTTTAGCTATGACGCGTAAGCTATACACGTTAAAGCACATTTGCTTATTAGATTCAGTTTTTATACCAACTAAAGATAATATGCTGCAATCCTCTTTTAAGACAAGGTACATTAGACCTATACATAACTTACAAGTTTAGGCAAACAATTCTTTCGACTTTAGCTTTACATATTTGCAAAGTGGTTTTGAGTGCACTCTATCTCTGTCTCTATCTCTCCTCTCTCTTTCTGTTTCAAGTATCTGCAAGCTCTTTTATCTGCTTGTTTTGCTGTTTGCCACTGCGAGTGGGTAGTGTTTTAGTTTTCAGGCACAACATCGATCTACAAAGTTGGCCGCAGCTGCCACGAGGATAGGCAGTGCATGCTATAAATGTTTAAGGCATGATGCAACAACGCATTGATGTTGCTGTGGCAAGCAGTTTGAGCAGCAACAGAACAACCACAAACACAATACACAATACCCAAAACCATAATGCCTATGGCCTTAACCGACAAATGCTATTTTGAACCTACCAATGAAAACTAGGTTGTTTTTTGCATAAGCGTCAAAATACCACAGTTTATCTAGTGTTAATATCATTCATAATGAAAAGCAACGTGCATTTAACTAAACAAATAGAAGTGCACTTGTAAATGTAAGTGTTAGAATTGTTAAACTGATAGAATTTTGTAAAAAAGTTAGCTTTGGTGTACAATAACTTTAAGCTTTGTAATCTCGCTTTTAGCCAATTTGAAATTGCATTCAACACATACTACATACATAGCCGGTTACCCCCCGGCCACTTGAATATAGGTCACGAGTTGAACAAAAACGCATTCCAAACTGGCAATGAATGCAGCAAAACGAGTTTGCAAACAATAGAAAATTGGGGTTTTTTGCAGTGCGCGTTTTAACACCCAAAACAAATAAAATACTTTTGTTGACAGCGTGGAGACAGTATTTTTTGGTCATTTGCCAGTAATTAATTTGTACTTGGCAAACTGTAGCTTGACATAATTCGTCCTTCGAGCTTAACGGCTGTCATTAATTTACGCAAGCTGTGCGACTTTGCAGCAAGTCAACAGGGACACACTGCCAACGTTCGAAATCAATTAATAATGGCCATGTTTTCTCCGATGCTTGTGCGTGAAATTTCGGATGCAACATGTGACAAAATGGCGCGTGCCTGACTGCTGGCAGGCATATGCTGTTAGCCCATCAAAGTGAAAGAGGTGGAGCAGTTGTAGGTTCATCGATGCGATTTCCTGTGTGTCCCATTCCGCATGCTTCACAAATGTCCTAGCTTTATTGCCAAGAATCTCCTCGGGGCTTTGTGTGGGTTCCATCCACATGCTGACAATTGTGAAAAAGGATATGCTTGTTTCTTGGAAAGAAATTTCGTTTGCTATATTAAAATGCATATCACACAACGTAGTTTGGCCATTCTAACGACAGTTGTGTGCATCACGTAACTGTTTTTGACGTCCATTGAACTTTGAAATGGGTTTTCAAAAAAATTAGGGAAAAGGAGAAGATTTCTTTTGATCGCATTCCGTAGAAGTTTTACAGTTGCAATGTTGCTATACTTTGTGTTTTATTGCTTTGTCACTTTACAGACAGTTTAATATTAGCCAATATTGCATGGAGTTAAGATTGCAGAGTTTCCATCGATATCGAAACACAATTTAGCTTCCAGACTTTGATTTTCTCTCTCCATTTAAATGAAACATTTCAATTTGCAGCTTGTAACATTTTTGGACCTTGCAACACACAGCGTTGACTACTATATATTTATTAGTTCGTATGTATTTGGACATTTGAGCTATCCTCCGGTTTTTTGCACTTCGTTTTTCATTATCCTTTCGCATGCTGTGTTGGAAATCACTTGCAGTATCCATAAACGCAACTACAACTGCCAAAATGTAAGGCAAGCTTTATAAATTTCACAATACAGCCACACAGCAGCAGGGCAAACAAGCCGACAACTGCTGGCATGTGTAAGCCATAAAGAGAGAAAACAAAAATAAGAATAAGAAAAGAGAGAGAGAGAGAAAGAGAGAGCAATGTGTTGTTATGGATACACCCACTTAAAATCAATAGTTGCATTTTGTCAGATGCTGCTGGTGAAGCTTTTGCGTTGGGGCTAAAATTTCATTTGCAGTGCGGGTAGTGCGAAATGTTGTGTCCGTTATCCTACCGCAGCGCAGAGCAAAGGAACGCAAAGCAGCGGTCACAATGCAGTCTTTGTCCTTGCACTTGTCGCTGCGTTCTTGTCGTTGTCGTTTTGTGTCCTTGCGTCAAGTTGCAATTTCTGCGTGACATTCGAATACTTCTCTCTCTCTCTTTCTTTCTTTCATTTTAATTTTCACTCTAGGTTCCGTTCAGCAAGGACATCCCTTGAATTATGCTTAATTGCTATTTTTAGATGGCATCAAGTGGCTTCATTAGTGGCTAAGCGTGAAAGCAACAGCCAAGAAACTGTGTTACTTGCATTGTTGTTGGCAAATGGCAAATTTATTATTTGTTGCTTCCCTTCCGAACGCTTTAATGAATTTCGTACTCAAGCCATCCAAGGCCAATTCACTAAAATTATAAAGAAATTCATTTCCATAAATTGCGACACTAATTTGACTAATTATTTACAAGTTTGTGTTTATGAGCTGAGTTGCAAATTTCCGTGAAAATGTGAGCAACAACACATGCGTCTAACCTTGCCTACTTACGCCTTTGCCTTCGTATCAGCCACCTTGAACCTGATTTGATCAGCGCCAGGTTACGTGTGATATACCCTGTAAAGTAGCTATACCGTAAACAGGTTACTTTACTGCTTAACATTTTATTATGCTTGTAAATATTTCTTATTACACTAGGAATTGTGTACAGGGTATCTATTACTTTGGCATATTTTGCATATTCAAGTAGCAATTTTATTATTGTTGCCGTAGGGCACATCCTGTTTGGCAGCACATTAGCGTACGTACGTATGTGGAAGCATCTGGCGCTCATAAGTAGGCAACGAAAAGAAGAGCAGCAGCAGCAGCAGCAGAACATCATCATTATTATCAATATCATCATCACACTCAATATGTATTGCTGTTTGAGCTGCGCTTAAGTTTTCAATTTGCGAATGCTGCTTGCTGTTTTCTGCTTTACTTTACTTTCGTTTCTGGCAAGCCAGTTTATTTTCCTGTTTCCGTTACATTCTGCTCACGACTTTCGATGCTGATAAGACGCTTGCGGCAGCAGCAGCAGCATCAACAGCGACATAGCGAGGGAGAGAGAGAGAATGAGAGAGAGATACCCATATTGAACAAGTAATTTGATTTGGTTTCGTTCCCAGTGCAAATATATGGGTTAATGCCATTTTTATGTCATTTATATTGTTGATTTTTACAAGACTCTAGTATGTATGCGTGTGTATGTTTGTTTGTACACATATACATACATGGGGCTCTCACACAAATTGCAATTTACTGCTTGGCAAATTTTGACTCATTTCTTGGCTCAAAGTAATTTAAACGTTAGTTCATGTGTGGTCCAGCAGGCAAGATAAATCGATAGGCATTGTTGAAGCTCTACGAAACGCATTCACATAGTTGGATGTTAATTGAACTCCGTTGTCCTTATCAATCAGTATCTTCATTGCGCCAAATGCAGGCCACATATCAAATTTCTACTTCATCAATTTGCACATAACTCAAAGTTAACTTTGGCTCAAATCATGACTATCGTGAAGACAAAAGTAATGTAAGTGAAGTAATTAAACCAATTTAAAACTTTTCTGTAACAAATTCATCAAGTATTTTAAATGGCTTTACAAATAAAACATTAAAGTTCAAAATTTCAACACTGAATAGGCAATTTAAATTGTAAATATTATTGATACTTGTGGTAAAACAATACAAACAGCATTATTTGATGTAAAGCAATTAAGGTCGACAGCAAAAAGTTGTGCGCAAACCCAAATTAAATTACGCAATGTTATTGTTTGGATTGCGGCTGTCAAAAGTATGCATAAAATGTATGTTGCTGGTTTCTCCTACTTGTATTATTCTGTACTTTAATTTTTTCACTCCGCCCCAATGTATGCAGCTTAATAGTTTCAGAAATGCTTGTGTATAACAGTTTGTCTACAGTTTACTAATACAGATGTATATTAGGAAGTGAGTTTTGCTTGAAGTGTTATGAAAGCACCATGATTATGAAACAAGCCTAACCGTAACCAGATAATTTCATATAATCGACCTTGAAAAGTGTACACTTTGTTAGTTTAGTTCTGGTATACCGTTAAAACTTTACTAATAAGGCAAACCATATCGAATCAATACACTATATCTTAATCTCGCAAACAAAAAAAGTATATATAAAGCGGTGGAAAGTATTTTAACTTTTATAGAAAACAGTTCAAATAGATCGATACCAACATGTATCGAATTTCGTTGGTGAGTTGTCATCCTTTCAAGTACTATCCGAGCTAATAAAGATTTTACAGCTGATCCTTGCACTGGTTGCCCATTCAGCGCTGTCAGAACTGGCCCATCCCGTTAACTTAGCGAATGTCGAACTTAATCCTATTGCTAATGGATACCATCTAAAGTGGGTAAAGTCCATACTCCTTTATAAACTAACTATTAACAATGTTCATTATAGAGTTGTTCATTCGGATACTTCAGTACTTGAGTTGAATGTGCAAAAGGGTGTAACCGGTCAATATCAACTTCATGCCAGACTTAATTATCGCCGAAATACGGCGGTCTTGACAAAGGACTATAATAATAATAATTGGAAGAGGAACAACTGGGAGCGTACGGCCCCAGCTCAAAATGTTTCTATCGACTCTCCGCAGAATGATCCTTTGCAGAACAATCCTCCTCAAAGTGAACCTGTGCAGATAATTGCTCCTCAAAATGATATTCCGCAGGAAATTCTTCCTGAAGGTTATCGCACCCAAAACGATCGTCCCCAGATTGTTACTTAAACTTATTGAAGCTCAAATTATATAAATATCTGTTGGAAATATTTAAATAACAAGAACATCCCATCAATATTAAGAATATTCTTTGATTACGGGACGTGGGACATTTTTCCAAAAGTTGGCTGAAAGTTTGAACTAATTTTCCAATTTCCAGTCAATAATAATTTTTAAAAATCTTGCATTAATCAATAACTTAAGCAGGCTACGGCAATAAGTAATGCAACTCACATACACTTTGCACAAACATATAGACACACGAAATGTGCGTGTGACTTGTACATATATGTATGAAGGGCCAAAATCCTGTACATCATCTTTCTGCTCGTTTTCCGCTTAGCTGCGATGCGATATCAAGCGTGAAATACTATTTGAAGCTACACAAACGAGATGCAAATGCTCATATAGATGCATGCACATAGATACACAAGTATATATAGATCCACGCGCGTGTCCGTTTACACAGTGGTACAAAAGGGTTCATTAATTATCATTTAAGCGTTTGAATGCTTGATGCAATTGAAACCGAATTACTGGTAATAGTCAATCACTTGGATTGCGCAACAATCAAACTTGAGTATGATAATATAACAGTTTCGTCTTGCTTAAGTGGGAGAATGATGCTTACGAAAATAATATATATGTAGTATATTCAGTCCAATAGTTGTGCACATTTATGCTCAAAAGTTAACCCAAACTAAAATGCTTATCGATTTTTTTCAACAGCTGCACTGAATGCCTGGTGAGAACAGATTTATCTCCTCTCTTGCTCTGTGTGTGTGTGCGTTTGGTTGTTAAATTGTTTGGCCGACAGCCGATTTTAATTATGCAAACACTTGATGTCAGTCACACTGCAATTGCAATTTGCATGATGTATTGTTATTTGCTACAAACTAAAAAAAAAAAAGCCGCAACAGCAAACAACTGGTTATAGTAAAACATATAAAATGGGGTGCATAGAAAAAGTGATGAAGGCTTTTGTAATGATTTCTCTGCGTGGCCTCAATCGAAACATTATGCCTTTGAAATGATATAAGCTTAAAGTAAAAGAAAAATTCGATTTGTAATGATGTGACCGCGTTTCCTTTCTACATCTTTAGAACATATTATCTCATTATTATTTTCTCTTGTTATTTGTTTCGACATTTTGCTATTGCCTTGAACAACTCCCATTCGAAATGATGCTTGAACAATCCGACAGTGAAACAAAAATTCTGCTAGCACATTGTTAGTATTAATGTGTACTTTTTGCAGAACATTTTACCATCTGGGATAGCATTATTATTTGTTATTTGTTATTGCTTCTGTTTGGTCTTGAACCCCCATTTTATTATGGACGAATCATTGCATCGTTGCATTTATAGCACGAATGCAAACGCATTTCACGCAGTCATCTAAAGTTGCATAAGCATGTGCTGGGTTTTTATTATTCACGCTTTTGATATTCGAATTGCCGTTTTCCGGTGAATCACACACAATAACAGAGCGTAATGCAAGCGAGCTGTGACCGCCAATTGACACAAGGGGCAGTTTGTTTTAGCTTTCAGTCGAAAAAATACCCAGCATACTACAATCATGCAATGTGTCAGTGCAAAACTAATTTGATTAAAACTACATGAGAAAAACAATACATTTATATATGATTTTTTCTGTGAAATGTAGATGCTGTGTCAATGCCTCGTTTCTAAGAATACACATAACATAAATAAATGCAAGTTATCCAATTTCTTGGATTTGTACGGAAGTAATACTGTGCTTATCTGGCTCTAACAACCAAGCTTTTATTTAGTAGATATAATTGAATTCCAAATCATTACCTAATACTGAGCCCTAAGTGAAGAAGATATCAAACAAAAACAGTAACATATTGCACTAAAGCTTATTTGAATTGGTTTTTATAAACTAGAAAGATTTTGTTTAAGCTCAAAACTAAAAGTATTTTCGAAACATGTCTGTCATATTATATTTTGGATTTTGTGAGAATTTGTCAGTTGACCAACATGCAAACATGTTTCTTTAAGTGCAAAATGCATTTTGTGACATGTTGATAATCATGCTGATGATGATGATGATGTCGATGTGAATGATGATGACTGCTGCGACCTTGTTATTACACTCGAGTTGAATGACGCTGGCCAGAGCTTTGACAATGCCTAATGATATGCAAACTGAGATAAATGCACACAAAAACATATATGTACAAACAAACGAACTATAAATATATGTATATACACACACGACATTCACAGGGATAAATCCGTTTAGTTAGGAAACGGAAAATGTACTAAAACTGTTTCTATTTACTCAACGTATGTGTGTGTGTTATTGTTATTACACATTTTTGGTTTATAACTGGCCAATTTCAATGCTCAATTTTCATATTTGTCGCTTGGTCCAACAAGCCCAAAGGGCCGACGCTCTTCACTTTTGCTACAGCTCCACACGCCCCACTTCAATTTTATATGTGACCGCTTCCCAATAACGAGTTTTGCATTTCAATTTGCTGCTTTTGCTGCCGGCTGCAAACAATTTTCCATTTTTCGCCAGCTTCCGTTTTTTGTTTTTTTTTTGTGCCGCCATTTCACACGCATATTTTCGCTGTTTGCTCTTGTTGTTGGTATTTTGTCGTTCGTGTATACACAAGCCTTAAACAATGCATCGATTTCTGAGCTGACCACGCCCATTTGATTGAATTAGCCGATCGACTGGCAATGCTGAAAGAGCACGTACCAATACACAAATACTCCAAGAATCTAGTGTAAAACACTATGGAATATTTGTGCTATCCAACTAAATATTTATGATCCTTTGTATCATCATTATCGATTAAGTGTATAAAAACATTTGATGCTGACTTGTCTGTGCTTCCTTTTGCCAGTTACATAAGCTTAACTTCATCATATCCTTTGTAATGGGTACGTCGTTATGCAGCCATATATACTATAAGTACAATACATCTATCATGTACATATATCAGTGTATTTACTTTTTTTTTTTGTTTAATACAACTACAAGTACAGTAAGCATTACGTGATGCCGTTTGCATGCCAAACCAGCAACAGCTTGGTACAAAATTCAGCAACAGTGCCAGCAAAAAGTTTTCGGCTGTAGTACGTGAGAGTGTGAGGAGACACACACAAACACTCTGTGTACATAAGTTAATATATGTGTGTGTGTTTATGTATACAGCAGAAACTTGGCAGCAAGGGACTCAAAAGTGGGCCAAAGTTCATGTTGCGCTTAATGAAAAGATTTTCCCCACTGGATTTGGAGTAAAGAACGTGATTTCGAATTGCTAAAAAGCGTTACTAAATGCAGAGCTTAAAGAGTTAGCTAGTTTTTAATTGGAAAATGAGATGTAGGTAAAAGTAACAAACTACCAAAGAAAACTTTCAAATGTGAAAGGAACGAGCACTATTTATTAGCTTCTATGTAGTGCACACAAGTACGTATTAATTTCCCATTTTACAACATTGCTTTGTGCTTTGTGTGTATTCCTGTGCCACACTAATTGAGTTGCTTCATTTGCACCAAATGGCAACCATTGTCTGTTGAGTTGCAACACTATACACCGCCCCACATAAATCCGCAACCTACTCGGATTTCAGTACACTGTGTAATCCACATCTTTTCTGCTCCAGCTCTGACAATGGCAATAAGGCTATAGAGCTTCAGGCGGCGAGGCATTGAGCTGAGCACAGGATTCGTTGTTCTTGTTAAATGTGAGTGCTGCAAGCGGCTTAATTGAATTCCCAACTATAGCAATATATTGATTTACAGCTAAGATTTCTCAACACACATTTTCATAAGTCTGAAAACGACCTCATCAATCCACTGCACTTAAGTTCATCTTTGTCATTTACGTATCTAAGACAGACGATTCAATTCAATGCGAAAAGGACAAACGTATTTTCCATATTGCAAAACATGATTAATTAGTTTAATAAGCTGACATCGTATACCTTTACCTGCTTTTCAACACTGGACGGTTGAATTCTTTTGTACCTCATGTTGTATGCGCAGTGTTTGTGCTTCATTCAATTTTTCATGATTTACGATCCTATGTATCCTATGTTGCAGATGGCGTCACGTCCTCAAGTCTTTTGTCTTCCTGTCTTGGACATTTGCCTTGGTCATAAAACCTACGAAAGCAAAAGTTCTACTTATCGCTAGCTGAATAATGAGCACTGCCATTTGTTGTCACCATTCGAACTTGAACAACAAACTTTCGATTTAATTCTCAATATACCCTGTACACGTTGCCATAGACGTTGTATTATATGCCATTTGAATTAACTATTTACCCAAAGATTAATAATGGAGTTGTCGTAAGTCATTAAGGCAATTGAACAACGATTAAGGTCTTAGCCGAAGGTCAAAGTAAATCGTATAACTAAAGCTTCGAGCTTTCAATATAATGAGTACAGTGTAGAGCGTTAACTTTAACACACACATTTTAGAGTTGAGTGTATTGAAATTATATTCTTGTTATCTCGTATAATAGCAACCCCAACACGTTTTTTTTTTGCTTTTTTCTTTGCTTGGCTGTAATGTTTGTTTTATAGCTATTAGGCTTAAGATTGCTTTGTCGCTTTCTGGGCGCCATTGTAATGTTCTTCTTTTCTTTAGCCTATACTTTTATCGAAAACTTGCATTTAACACGCACATGACAACGAACAAGGAACGCGCGGCAAATGAAACTCGTTTCGAGCTACTATTTCTCAGTACAAAATGGCGGCGCGTGGCACGTCTATGTTATTGTAAGTGTGTGTGTGTGTGTGTAGATAAGTGTATGCAGAGACATGCTAAATTTGGAAATGAAATTTAAGAAAATGAATGCGAGACTGAAGACAAATTTTAATTCGTATAGCTGTGCTGCAACAAAGAATCAAGCGAGCAGCAGATGACGTCAGCGCTTAGCATTGCCAGCTCATAAATTAACAACCTGCGTGCTTTTGTTGTTGTAACAATTGTTGTTGCCTTTTGGCACCACACCTCCTCCTGACATACGCACATCTTTTTGGGCTGGCAAATTTCGAATTCAAAAAAGTATGCAGCACTTTTTGCATCATAATTTATGCAATATTTTTGCATAAACATTGCCGCATTGCCACGCACAGACTTGAAAGCCAATTTAAAAGGCCGTAAACAAAATTGATTTAATGCATAGGCAGCTTAAAGCAAATCGCATAAGTTGGCAACTTTTAATGAAAACGCTACACACACACAAATACATAGAGAAAGAGTGAGCAAGTGCGAGAAGGTTGCACGTAAACCGATACTCTCACGCCCTGTTTTGCAACCCATTTTCTACTTGAACAACAGGGCAAAGGAAAATCCTTAACTATAGCCGAGTTAAGACGCTGCCAGTTTAATCCCAGGGTGGAGAGTGCTCCAGAGACTAAGACCCAATGTATTTATGGCAGTCCTAGGTTTCATTTCATTCTGCCTTTTCTCGCTTCACATTCCCGAAACTCAACTAGTAGCAAAAACACTCAACAGCCAGTTTTAAGGTCCCACTGTGCGCGCTGTTGAGGGCGAAGCTGCTGGAGTTCGTTTGCCATTGAAGACGACCTCAAGTCATAAATTGGGCACTGTGGCAGCATAACAATAAGTCACAGATACAGCATAAAACACACAAACACACACACACACACAACAGCATAACTCTCTTATGGAATACTTAGGCTCTTTCTCTTACACACACACACGTACTGCATACACAAACAAATCATCTTAGATGAAGTGCAGCAATGCTAGAAAATTGGTTTACCCAGCGATTAAGCAAAAAAACTGTTATACTGTCTGAGAAAAAAAGGAAATGCATATTGATTAAGTATATACTTAGTATATTCTTAATCTCTCTCTCTCCCCATGATACATAATTAAACACTACTTATTGCAAAATTCTCGTCTAAACTTATTTAGTTTATAGGGTATTGCAAGCATAGACAACAACAGCACTAAAATACATTTCGCTAGGAGGGTGACTATGTGTGTGCATGTCGATGTATGTGTAATTTGCTTGTGGGGAAACGTCACATAGTCCGAGAAGCGGACGTCATTTGTGCAAACAGAAAAGCATTGTAAACAAACATGGCAGAGGAGCATACACTATCCACATACCGACACACACAAACATACTCAAACGCACACTTACGCACCAACATCCAAATGTTGGGTGGCAAAATTGTGCTGAAAACCCAAGCAAGAAGTTAAACCGTTGAAATTGCTTAACATGTACGCTGGGGACACAGAAATTGCCTGGGGCCAGAGAGTGAGAGAGAGCGAGAGTGCGACAGCGACAGGATAAGAATGTTCCCAATACAAACTATTGTTGTCCTCTTTGTTTGTCGTTGTGTTTTCTACTGCTGTAACATTCGAATTTTCTTATCTGCTAAAGTAGTATTCGTTCTGCTATTTAGTTTCGCTGTCGTTTCCACATCCACTGTACCGGATTATACACTCTCCCACTTTTCATCTCACTCTCTCTCTCTCTCGCACCCACTCGGATCAATGTTAAGCTTAAAATGATTTAATTTGATCAGTTTTGCATCTTAGCTGTTTAGTTCTAAAAGTTGCTGAGTTGACTCAAGTCCTTATAATGTTGTAGCTAAGTATGTCTGTAAACCAAAGCTTTACAATCGTTTCGTTTGTAGTTTGTAGTGTGACCAGAGTGTTGCTTGATAAAAATATGATTATTTTGTAATTAATCCTTAAAATAACGTCAACAAAGCCTTTTTCCCAGGGTATCATAAAGTACCTCGCTGCTAAAAATGAGGATTTTTTGGCTGTCGTTCTACGCCGGATTGTGAATTGTAAATCACAGGACTTTCAGCTGCTGATTTTAATTGCGCAACGCTGCGCACGATTGACACTGATAAATTCCATGGGATTTTCTGCCATGACGTGGATGAAAAATTTACGTTTCATATCGATAGTTCTTATACAGAGACAGACACAGACACAGACAAGCACACATATACATATATACGATATGTACATACATTGTGTGTATATGTGGTAAATATGTATAGAACGCTAAACACCTGGCTGCTAATTTGCATATGTGAACAGCAGCAGTTGTAGAACAGGTGTGTGCTTATGTGTGTGTTGAGTAGGGGTATGCAATTTCATCAATGCGGTCTGTAATGTTGCTATTGTTGTCCATTAGACACAATTTGCCATCGAGCAATGTCCTTGATTCGTGCACGCGTCACTCTTATCTGCCCATTTATTGTCACTGTCCGTGTGTGTGTGTGTGTGTGGTTGGGTAAGATGAGTGGTCAGTGGTTGAGTGCGGTCGTTAACAGTCCGCACTCTAATTGAGTTATTTAAGCAGAACTGGTCAATAGACATTTACCATTGACCAGCACGCATTGTCACGACATTGAAGAGATGCGGACACTGTGGACAGCTTTGAGTGCAACCATTGTGCCGCATAAATTGCGATGCAAATAGTACAAAGGAAAGGGAACAATTGGTTTGGGGACTGGAAAAGGGCAAAACAGACGCAAATCCCTAACACGCGCCAAGACTTGAACAAACGAACAGCAACCTCAGAAGAGAGGTGTGTGTGTGTGTGTGTGTGTGTGTGTGCATAGTCAATTTATCTGTTGCACCTGCACTGACCAATCAAGAGGCAACCGCTGGCTTTGCAGCGCTCTCATTTTGTTCAGGACAAACCATTTACCACACTAACATACATACAATGCTGCTGACAGTAACTACAAATTAAACCATTCAAAGCAAATCGAGCTGTTCTAAACCCCATTCGACCAAAGTGTAAGTGGCTGTGTTGTTTTCTCTAGACCAAAGTCATAAATTGAAAGTTTAGTCAACAGCTTTCCAACAGCGTTCTGCCACCCATAAAACCCAGCGAAAAAACCACCCTTCATCTCCCAAATCAAACTAATTTACATGTTTTGCGCGCTTTCGCTTCATCTCTCTGTCTTTCTCTCTCTCTCTCTCGCTGTCTTTGTTTAACTTTTCTCATCGCCTTTTGACATCAACTTGGCAACTGAAGCAAATTTGACGAGTGCAAGGTCCATGTCAAAGTCCAGTGTCCGTCAATGCGCCCATTGATGTTCTTCGCCATCCTACAGCCTTGTCAATCTCAGTTTATCTCTTTGCTTTTTATTAGCTTCACTTGGATGTTGGTTTGCTTGCTTGCTTGTAACTCTCAGAAAAGTGAAAATTATTGTAAAGCATACCTCTAGGGTGGGTTTTTTATTTAAAGAACATCGAGTTATAAAGTTAAATATAGTTCAAAAGTCTAAGAACAAGCTAAAAATAATGATTGAAAAGTGCTAGTACGAAAAATATAGCGCAAAGTGCCCACGCTTTTTTCACAGTAATTTTGTTTAGCTAGTTTATACATGCATATTTAACGAAGTTATTGTTCTCTCTGTCCCTTAAGTGCCTCAACCCACACCATATCCGGTTTGACAATTGGCTGAATATTCAATTGGTTTCATGCTTCTATTTCTATTTTTATATAAAGAAAACTTGAGAGCACTCAGACAGCAGAGTTTGTTGGGTGGCGGATTTTCCATCTTTGTTATCAGCCAACGCATTGTGATTATGTTGAAGTCAAATGCGTGGGCGAAATGGTTGAAAAGCAATGTCTGTATGTATTAGATGTCTAATGTAAATGTACTCAATCAAAAGTTGAGCTAGTACCAATTTGAAGCAAATCCTTTTAATGAACATTATGCTATTTATAGTCTGAAAATTGAAGCTCTAGGAATTTTTACAGCTGCTTAACATAAATTTGTTATAATAGCTGTTGTGTGTGTTCCAGCTTGAATCAAGCATTAAATCCAATTATTTATGCGCCATGATGCATTTTGACCTACACCACGCTTCCTGTTGCCTAGCTATGTGGCTGTTTGCGTTTGTGTGTTAATATGTGATAACGTCTGGCCTTGTGTGGGCTAAACTTGGAATTTCCAATGAAAATGCCAAATTGATATTGTCGACGACGACGACGATGAGGCGTCTGATGACGCAAATGTGGCGCATAGCAACAGCTGATGTCATCTTGGCGATGCCTTCTTGGCGATGCCTTCTTGGCGTCGCTGCTTCGGTGCAGCCACTAAATTAAAAAAAGAAATAAAATAAAAGGAAACTAGAAAAATTCGCCAAGCCACATTGATGAAAAATTTTCGCACGCGCCATAACAACAAGTTGAAGTGTCTTTGTGTGTGAGTGGGTGTGGGTGTGTGGGTGTGTGTCTTTGTTTGTTTGTATGTATGCAGAACACTTGAACAGAAGCAAAAACTAAAGTGGGATGCATGTGAGGGTGGAACTATGAGATAATCGTTGCATTATGCAATCCGTTTTTAAGACTCGCACGTAACGAAGAAGTTGAATATTTTATTTACTTGTTGCGTAGAGTTAGTCGAAATGTTCGTGGAAATATGCAAACTGATAAAAATAGTTTCGTCAATTGCTTTACATGCCTTGACTTTCAGTTTAAATGTTTAAGATTCGTATCTTCTTGGTTTTAGACATCGAGATACAGATACTTCTTTTGCTCATTAGCTCAAACTAATATGCTCAACATTGTAGAGTATGTGACCAAATCTCTGTTGAGCGCCAACGGTGTATGACAATATCCTGGCTGCCATTACCACACACACGCACTCCCACACACACACACAAACATAGGCACGTGCACATGCATTTACTAATACATACAGATATTCAAAACCGCAACTGAAGCATGGAGAGTGGGTTTAGGATGTGGCGAGTGTTATATCCTGTTGCTTGACCTATTTGTGACACCCACACAAACAAACACACACACAAACATACGTGTTCACAGTCATTGCCACATTGATAATTCCCTTTTGTCGCATTGCATACTTTTAGGCGAGCACAGTGCATTTAGTTTCGTGGCTAGCCAAACGGATTAGGTGCATTCAAGTAAAGGGGGAGGGGCGGATGTAACAAGGCATTTGTAAGAGGCAAAAATATACAAAGAGGCAAAGTCAAAGTTTTGCAAACCAATTGTAAATTCAACTCACTCGTTTTATTCATATTTTGCTTGCAGATGAAAACCAAGTTAAGGCCAACAACAAGTAAAAACAACGGCGATGGTCACGTAGCGACAGCAGGTACCAAGAGGATGCCCAAGGATGCAGACAGATCCAGGACCAAAAAAGAGCAGCATTTGTGTCCCCCTTTAACCAATTAACGCGTGCGGTGCGAAAAAAGCTGTGGAGCTTAAGACCTGCTCAACTTTATGCCTAAAGCAAGTTTATTTGCTGAAAATAGAAGCACAGCAGTTGGAAAATATGTGTTGGCTAATTTCTAATTTCGAGCAGTGTAGAGTAATTTAATTTAGGACAGGCACGTGATTCCATTTCGATGTTCTGTGTGTATAGTAAGATGTTCTCATGATTTAATAATTTATAATAATATGTTGAATTTGTCGCCAGCAAATTTGTTTTAGTATGAACCTGGGTGTATTATTTCTAAATTTCGTCATGTGAATAGTCATTATAATTATTATATGTATTAAAACTGTGTAACGATAACAACAGAAAACAGTAAACAGAAACAACAAAGCAACTGCAGCAACAACAACAAGAAACAACAAAATTATACGTTTATGAAATTTAAATAAACAAAAATAAATTATTATAACATTTAGTATTTGTGCATTAACTACATTTATAAATGAATAAAACAACAAAAAATGCATAACAAAAAAAAACACGATACAAAAAAGCAAGCAAGAAATATAACTATTAATTAATAATTATTATAATGTGATGTTATACATACTAAATATAAATTTATATGAATAAAAACAAAAATCCAATTGTATATGTATATATACATACATATATATAAAGATAGTAAAATACAACTTTAAACAAAATGTTAACCAATAACAAACGATTAAAAACAAAAACAAAAAACCAATTTTATTAAGTAGATTTTTGAATTACAATTTAATAATACGTACATATACATTAATAATAAATAAAATAAAAAATATATAATACAAAACAATACATAAGATGAAAATCTTTGCATATACATATGTAAGCAAAGGAAATGCGTTTTTTTCTACTTCAGAACAGATTAGAAAAACAAAATATTATATTAACTCGTCGAAATCCGAAACTAGAATTGTACATTTTTCAAATTAAGCTTGCTATTAACAAAATGTAAATGTTGTGTGAAAATAAACCATTAGATAAAATGAAAATATAATTATTTAATATATAAAAACTACTTTGTGTAACAAACAAATAAATGAAAAATAAAAAACAATTAACGTCAAACTTTTCATTATAAAAAATATTTGCTATTCCAATGTCTTTCGTTTTAGTTCTTGTGTGTGTATTTACTAAGCGTGCTAAGTACAGTTTCCTACTATATAAGATCGGCTTGATATATATATGTACTATATTGATTCAGTGTCAGTTATCCAAGTTGTATAAGCTATAACAGCCTTGTTGTTCATATTCAATTTCCAAAATGCACGTTTTTTTCTCAAAATACTAAAAACTTTTGTACAATATATAACGAAATATTAAGAAATTATATTATTACATATATATCTATATTATAAAGAATTACAAAATATATGTATGTACTTATACTGTTAACAGCTTATCTAAATATATACATAAAATATTTTAGTTTTATACATAAATCGCATTTCTTCCACTTTCACATGAACGCAAACAGCAAACAAGGTCAAAACCAAAAACCAACCAGTTTACTTTTATTTAAATAATATTTTTTTATGAATTTGTTTGTTTGTTATTTTTTCTGCCACGCTCAAAACTATGGCGCGCCTAATAAATGAACGCGATGTAAACACTAGATTTTATTAGTTTTTTGTTATTGTATTGTTAATCTAAATAGTTGCTTAGCCTTAAGTTTAATTCGCAATAATAAAAAATAAAAATAAATGCAATTATAAATTTCAAATATATATTTACGTCAGTATATATTTTTGGCAAAAATATCGTTTTTCTTTTACTATTTGATTTTTTCAACACGCTAAAATTCTAACACACAATCCTTCACCAGATAAAAATGACGAATGAAGCAAAATAAAACAAATAAAATAAAATTAAAAAAAAAAAACAAACTAAAACAGTTTAAGCGCAGAAGTTCAATTAATAAACATTAGAATTTTAATATAATTAAATAGTTAAATAATTTCAATATTTTTATGCATAAATATTTAAAAAATAACGAAAACAATTAATTATAAAAAGAAAATCAAAAAAATAAATATTTAAATGCATAGAAAGTGATTTTCATAAAACCCCAAAAAAAAAAAGAAAAAACAAATTGTTTCAGACTCGTAAAATTGTGTACTTTAATATTGAATAAAATTCAACAAAGTTCCCTAGAGGGAATGCCCAATTAAACAATATACTATTACAAAATAATAAAAGCTGTTTTCATGTTAAGAATGAAAAAGATTTCTTAGCTTGCAACCAGCTTTTGTGGCACACTCGCACTGTAAGCAACATGATGATAATGATGATGATTATTTCGAGAATGATCGCAATAATGATGATGATGTTGATGATGATGATGATGTATTCGCCCAATGTAATGCGATTGCATTGGGAACATTTACTTACCAACAATAATTCCAGGCATATCGAAGCATTTCAAACACTCAGACAGCAATCAGCAAAAGCGGCAAAATACAAAAAAATAATAATAATAATAATAAAAACGACGGCAATAAAAGAAAAACAATTTAGCACTTAAAATCCTTGGAAAATTTCTCAAACGTCAGCTGGTAGGGAAAGAAAAACACACACAGACACAAACACACACACACACACACACAAACATAAATGAGAAAGTGAATATTACAAAATAAAAGGGATAAGGGATCCACATATGTAGTAGTATGTGAATGTATATTCAAAAAAGCAATAATACTGAAAACATGATTAACAAGTGGAACACAGTAAGAACAAAAGTAAACAATTAACATGAGCATAACAAAAAAATGAATATTTATATATATTTTAATTAAAGTTACTTATACATACATATATATATACATGAATATATAAATATATATGTACATGAATATATATATCTATATCTAAATAATTAGTCCAAATAAATGAATTAGCAAGAAAACAAAGAGCATTGATATAAATTGCTACTTAAAATGTTTAATATTTACAAAATATTAGAGTATTAATGTGCAATTGAAAAGCCTATAACAAAAATGCCTATACACGCCTCCAAATATATATATATATATATAAATACATACATACATACAGTCATACATACAAACATAACTAATACAAAAAATAAATACATTAAAATAAATTGTAAACATAATATAATATAGAAATCTGAGAAAGGTAACAAACTCAAACAAAAAGCGAAAGAAAATCATTTAGTTGCACACATTAAATAAATATACCAACAAATTAATCGATTTAAATATATATACATAGATAAAAACTCACCCCACACACACACACACACACCTATAAAATTAAATCAAAACTTTAAAAGAAACTTACAACTGTACTTATTAAAAAATTATCACAAACAGCAAAAAAAAAAGAAAAGAAAAGAAAAAAATACAAATACGGTTCAACTCAAGCTCTTGAGTAAATACTCATAATTGTTAAAAATGTTTAAAAACTAAAATACATAATAATAATTCAACAATACAAAAAGTATACACAAAATATTTATATATACATATATATAAACAAAGTCAGAAGAGCCGTGTAAAACTTCACATTCAAAACATTCTTACATCTATATATATTTTTTCCTCTTTAGACAATTTAGTTAATTATTGAAGAGTAACAAATAAACATTACAATTAAGTGTTAGTCTTATATACATACATAATTATAAATTAAAAAATAAAAAACATAAACAAAATTAATAAAAATGGGAAAAATACGTGAAATGAGTATAACGAGTCAACAATTTTCAAGTGCGATAACCAAAACCAAAAACAAAGAAGATTTAAAACGAAAGAAAAAAAAAACAGCAAATTAACATTTTTAAATTAAGATAATTGTTTCGCCATTTGTGTTAAAAATCAAATTTGTTGTGTTATATCATTTCACATTTTCAATTGGTCAGACATCAAAATGATTTACTTACATTGAATGAAAAATAAAAATTATTAAACAAAAAAAAAAAAAACTTAGAACCAAGCATTTTTCTTTGATATATGTTAATGTGTCAGCCTAATGGCGTACGGATGGCTTTCAGGCGTTTTAGGAAAAAAAAACTTATAATATGATAGTATAAAAATTAATGCTTTTATTTTATTCAATGCAGGAGGATAGCTTATCAGTATGGAATCGGACTGCCACTGATATGACCAGTACAACACGTATCCGTGATACGTTACGCAGGATATTAAATATACCTCTAACAACTGCAATGGAGTATAAGATACACTGTGATAGCCTTAAATACGTTTCAATGTAAGTAATCCCATTCTTAATGATTCTCAATAAAATAACTAGTAAATATAACGAATATTGCCTTAGGCCCCACAGTCTTAGTCGAGTTTCAAATAATTCATATAAATTATATTAGAAAATTGGATCCCGGCGACGCTGATGATGTCATTGTCAATTGCAATAGATTCATTATAAAACTAATTAAGTGAAAATGTTTTATTTTCTTATACTTTGCAGTAATAAAGGCGCATTGAAAAGCTGAAATTCAGTAAATAACTACAAACACAAAACAAAAACAATAAAAAAGAAACAAACAGATGATTTAGTCACTAGCAAATGGAGCAATAATAATGCAACAACACACACAACAACAACAGCAGCAACAACAACAACAACAAAAACAGCAGCAACGACAACAGCAATCACACTACCAAACACATAAAAGCAACAGGCACAAAACAGCACAAGGACAGCTGCCCCCGATGATCAAAATGAGATTGATGATATGATGAAGTACCATACCGCAAGACAACCCCTTCTCCCTAAGCCCAAAAACCAACCAAGCAATACATCAAAAACAGTTAATACATTTAAGCGCCAATAATACAACATCTTTGTATTTCCAACAAAATTAAACAAAGCCAATTGTATATATGAAACGCCATGAATATTTTAGTTTGTATGTATAAAGTTTTTACATCAGCCATTCCCAATTAAAAGTGCATTAGCCAAACCTAAATCAAAATTCTAGAAACGATTGGCAATACTTATCTATGTTATATGGAATAACTTTCGAAAAACACACACATAAAGCCCAATAATCCTCCCCAAAACATTGTATCAATACGAATAGTTACAGCTTATGAATGTCCTAGCAGCCTTTACAGAACTAAGCTCTCAGCTTGTATTTATGTTTATTCATTAAAAGAGAGAACGAATCGCCAAACAGCTAGCACCAGCTAAACGTTACTACAATTATCTGTTTGAAATGATTATTTTAAAATTATTATAAAAAAAAAGAAAACTGAATAATCAAATTGTTTGTTTTTGTTCAAGTAATACAAGTTTTTTACATGAAGAAAAGAAAAAAAAGGGAAAAGTAAATATTGAAACAAAAAAAAACCCCTGTTGTTTTACATTTGTACATGATAATAATGTATGTATATACTTATCTAGTATGTATGCACAAAAACAAACTTGCACACACATACACAGCCATTATCAACACTACAAACCTATAATTTTTTCAACAATCAAACTTACAGTACAGTACAACAAACCTACCAACAGAAGTCTTATAAAGGAAATTATTAAAGTTGCAGGAATTATTTTAAAATAAAATAAATGATCTTTCTCTTATTTATAACTAGCGGGCCATCTCAACGTAAGTACATGAACAATATATTCTATGTTGCAAATTAGTTTCCGAAAAGCGAAAGTCATTAAGCATTATTATAAATCTGGTCAAAGCCTGTACGTTAAATGTCAATGCACACATTACGGAAATCGAAAAATTCTTTATTTAATGGAAATTGAATCTCTTGTCTGTTCATTGGATTATAAATTAAAACTTATGATGAAAAGTGTCACATTTATTTGTCCTCGTAGCAGGTCAAATCAATAATGTAGACATTTGATATAAGACAGTCGCCCTCCTGCAAAGTAAACGATCAATTGTATAATTTGGATAGATAAAGTAAGTAAGTTGCATCACATACCGCTGGTGTGATTCCGACCAACGCATCAGCATGTCCATAAAACTCTTCCTTTAGCGATATAACAATTGTTTGCAAATTGGTTGTGTGATCTCTTATATACGAAGCGACTTTGCCGATATTTGTGTTATCTAAAGCGGCGTCAATCTCGTCAAGAACAAAAAATGGCGCTGGATGATAACTAAAGAACAAAGAAAATTATGCTAAGTTTCAACATGTAAGAAAATATTTTGAACTGGCATACCTGTGTGTAGAGAAGAGTAGAGCAAGTGCTGCAATAGTTTTTTCACCGCCACTTAAATTGCTCATGGGCTGGAAGCGTTTTCCGGGTGCCACACAATTGTAATTTATGCCATCCAGGTAGGGTTCCTCGGGATTATCGGGTCCAATGTATGCCTGGGCGGCTTCGTTGCGTGCCAGTTTCTTGTAAATACCATCAATGGCATCAGATATATGTTGACAACATTGTACAAATCGTGAGGATCGCTCATTCTTGACCTTTTCGAATGCAGCTTTAGCTTTTTTTGCTTTGCGTCGTGCATTTTCAAATTCTTCGTTTGTAGATTGTACTTTTTCTGTGACCAGATCCAGTTTTTGCATGGCCTTCATATTAGGCGTTTGAATGCGCTCAAGGACATCCAATTTGGCTTGCAGATCCTTCTGTAGCTGCTCATTGGTCTTTTTGAAGGCGGAGTCATCTTTAAGTTTACACAGCTCGCGTGACAGCGAGCGATAGTCTACTTCAATGCTACATTGAAATAAATGTTGATCGTTAGTGCGTTATATCTTTTGAGATGCAGCAAAGCTTGCTTACAGATTGTCGGTTGTCATGGACGTCGATGGCTCTAGACTATCTACTTCACTTTGGCGCACTGCATCGTCCAGTGAGCCTTTTAGTAGAGGCACCACAATGCAATCGGTCTTAAAAAAGAGGAATTATGTTTAAACAAGAACCAATCACATTTTAACTATACCTACTTTGGCCTGCAACAATATGTTTTGTCTTTCATTCTTTTTGGCCTCGATTTTTGACTCTATTGATGACATCTGGCTGCCTACATTGTGTATTTCTTTCGCCAGATTCGCCACATCTCGCCGAGCTTTAGAAATGTCCTCTTCCATGTCATCGACTGCTTGCTTCTTAGCTTGTTTCTCTTGCTTAAACTTCTCCATTTTCTCCTTCTCCTCATCCATTTCCTTTAAATAACGCGCCTCGGCCGTTTTTAAGCCTTCCAACGCATCTTCCTCATCCTGTACGCTGCGTTCCCATCGTCCAACGTTCTCTATAAACGTAATTTGATATTAAATGTTTATCAGACATTGATTTTTATTAAGTTTCAACGTACTTCTTGTATCCTTTTGCTTCTCAAAGTCCAGCTGATTGTTAATACCATCTATTTGCTGCTCAAACTCGGCACGTTTGCGAGCCCGCTCCTGTTGCATAACCAGCTCACGCTCTTCATATTGCCGTATGTTTTTTACACCCAGCCGGCTGCAGAACGCGGCGAACACTTTGTCCTCTACATTATTCATGTTTTCTTTGATCTCTTGTATGTGTTCTTCGCGATCCTGCATTCGTCGCTCGATTTCGCTTATTTTGGGCTGTGAATACAATGCAAAGAATATAAAATATTTAATGCATAATTTTTTTTGGTAAGAAACGTACCCCAAAGTCATCCAGCTGACTCTGCACTTGCTGCAACTGGTTATCATATTGGCTTATTGACTTTTTAGATGATTCCAAATCCACCATGCTGTATTTAAGACGATTTTCTAGGCCTTTAATTTGCGACTCTACAGTTGCAAGTTCGCTCTGTTTGCGTGACTTTTTAACCAGTTCCTTGAGCTCTTCATTAAGACGCTCCTTCTGCATCTTGAGCTGTGCCATATGCTTTTCGTCCCAGCGTTTAGCCTTACGTGCCAAATCATGACTGCCACCAGAGATCAACCCGGACTTTTGGTAGAACGTGCCATCCAAGGCAAGGGCATCGAAACGCGATCGATCGATTTCGTAAGCAACCTTCATGGCATCCTCTGGCGTTTCGCACACCAGTGCATTACCAGTGGCAAACAAAACTGCACGTTCGATCTCTTGGGGCTCGAACTTAAGCACATCGAATACCAGACGCACATTTCGCGGGTCACTGATGTTGCGCAGTCGCTCCTTTAATGGCTTCACTTGCAAGTAGTCAAGTGGCAGAAAAGTTTCCACTTCCAACATTTGCTCTTTAAGTATCTGCAAAATAATTCAAGTTGAACATCAAAAATCTTTTTAATAAAACAATTCAAACTCACTTGAATGCAATGGCGAGCTGTTTTTTCAGTGTCCACGATGATGGCTTCCATAAATTTACCAAGCACCTTGGTAACGGCTACGTTGTAGCGCTTATGAGTTGGCTGACACATGTTTATCATTCGATCGTAGACGCCGGGCACTTGTTTCTTAAATAGTTCAACCACCTCTTGTTTCTTTTTCCGACGGGCATCCTCGTGCTTGTCACTCTTCGCATCACCCAACTGATCCCGAACATTCTCTAGCTCACGCTGCTTTTCGGCAATTTTTTCCTTGGAGCTGCCCACATCACGTCGCAGCTCATCCTTGATGCGATTTTGCTCCTCGAGCGCCGCTTGAGAGGATTTAATATGATCCATTAGCTTGTCTCGTCGCTTGACAGCCTCTTCACGCTGCAATGATAACTTCTTGTACGACTCTTCCACAGAAGCCCGGCGATTAGTTTCACCATCAAGCATATCCTGTTCGGATTTTTGTTCACGATTGACGGAGTCCAGCTCGGAGCGGTATTGTGTCGCGGTTGCTTCGGCCTCCTGCTTAAGTCGATCATACTCTTGCACGAGTCCCTCTTCCATGTTGACGCTCTTGCCACGTCGTTGTGATTCGTTCTCGATCTCGTCCTCGAAACGCTTTTTTAAAACTTCCACATCGCTCAATTGCTTTTCCAACTTTTGAATGTCCAGCTGGTGAGCATTGTCTGCCTCGCGCGCTGTCTCTAACGTTTTCTGCAAAGACACCAGCTTTTTTTTGCAATGCGCAACTTTTTCCTTCGCTTTAATGTACAAAGGGCGTCTTTTATTCAATTGCGTCTCAAATTCACGTATCTCCTGGTCAATCCGAGCCAAATCTCGTGTTATTTTTCCCGCATCTTTTTTCTTTTCACGTAGCACCTCATCAGCTGCCTCTTTGCGAAGCTCAACAGCCTTCAGCTCCTGCTGCTTTACCTCTAAATCGGCGTTATACTTTAGTATGTCCTTCTCAACGTGAAATAGACGAAACAATTGATATTCAACTTGTTTTTCGTTCTAAAAACAAAAAATAATCAATTAAAATACACTCAGATTGGTTTAACAATTGCGCACATATTCATCCTGCAAGCGTGTGTAGCGTTCGGCTTCCATTTTTTCATGTTTGGCCTCCTTGCGCTCGGCAGCAATGCCCTTTTTCTTTTGGTACGTAAATTGTGTCTCCTCCTCGGCAACAATCATCTCCTGCTTAAGGCGATTGTAGTCATCCTTTAGGAGGCCCGAACTTGCAAGCAAAACATAAAATTCTTTACACATTTTAACGAAAAAAAAGCTTAGCTGCTTACCCGCTGATTTCTTCAAAAAGCGCAGTGCGTTCCTTGGGAGTTTTCATTGCTATGTTTTCGACAGCGCCTTGGAACACTAGGAAGTTCTTGGCCTTCACATTGATGCCCAGTTTCTCCAACTTGTTGAGATAAGTGTTGCTCGAGACGCTCTGAAAGTGCACAGTTTGGGTTTTGTGTATATTATTGCGAAAGAAAATGTAAGCAACGTTTACCTCGCCATTGATTCGATATTCAGAGGAGCCACTTATTACGGCACGTTGAAAATCCATATGCTTCTCTTCATCCAATATAAATTTTGCCGTCACAAAGCAGCTGCGTGCTACTGGCTTGCCGATTGATGAGCCATGGATAAGATCGTTAAGGCGCTTGACACGCAGACTGGATGTCTTTTCACCCATCACAAAGCTGATGGCGTCCATAAAATTCGATTTGCCAGAACCATTTGGCCCAATAACGGCATTGAATTGCTTTAAAGGGCCAACAACAATGTGGCCGCGATAGGACTTGAAGTTTTCCATTTCTATGAATTGAAGAAATGCAGTTTCTTCATCTGGCTTTCGGGCAGGTGGTGCCACAACTCTCTGGCCGACATCCTCTTCGTCTTCAGCCATTGTTAGAGATTACAGTTTAAAATCAAGCAAAAAAACAATAATGTTTAAAAAATTCTCTAAAATTCTCTTACAACAAGAAGCTTCGCTTTTGCATTGACAATCACACCGAACTAGTTGCAGTGCTGTAAATCACAAACATAAAAGAAAAACCATCGAGGCCATATAAACTTATCGAAAAATATCGCTATCGCTTCACAAGCAACATTCGATTAAATACTTCTTCTAAAATAGAATTGGTATATTTAAACTCTCACAAGCAATATCACAAATTAAATGTCCTTTAATGTCTACAAACTTACCAATAAATCAAAGCTATTCATGAGCACCAGGATATGAGGAAATTAACAAATTTGAATCATTCACTTAGCGTTCGAAACAATATATCAGATAGTTTTAAATTTAGTGCATAGCATAATTGCTATCGAATTTATTTTAAACATTATTATTTGAGATAAATAACGCTACACCACGTACGATTGAAAAAGCTGGCAGCGAGTCAATGAAAAACTCATAATTGTACCATGTTTTTTGTTTATATTGAATTAAATTCAATTAATTTATATTAATCAAACAAAAACAATTAATTACATTTAAATCTTTTAGTTTGAGCATCTATTTGGGTAATCCTTCACGCTCGGCCCACTCTGTCCACGACCCCTTGTAGTTTTTCACATTTTTAAATCCTAAGGCGGCAGCAGCTTCCGCTGCTTTTAAACTCCGAATGCCCAGTTTGCAATGAAATACAATTTCTGTATCTGGTTTCGGCTTACTGCGTCCATATTTTGATTTGAAATGCTGCTCACTTGCGGCCAGCTCTTCACTGACAATTCCCAACGGAATGTTAATGCTGGACGGAATTTGCCCTGTTTCCTGCAATTCGTTTGGCTCACGCACGTCAATAAGCAGCTTATGTGGTTCGTTTGCAATTTTCTTGACGGCAGTATAGTCCACAACTCCAATGGTGTTGGTGTTGCAGTAGAAGCGTCTTGAGGCGGCCAATGAATTTTGATGTACAATTCTTGATTTCGAATGGAGATTGATGGTAGCATTAGTCGCTAAATAACGTAGGCTGGAGCACGTTGCTCTAAACACAAATGGAGAATATCTAAATAGCATTTTTGCAATTGATTGAGCTAAAACAACAAGCGTTATATAAAGTTCATTGGCAGTGACAACGATAATAAATGCTGAGACGGCAATCAGCTGTTTGTTGCACAGTACACACATCCATACACGTGGGCCAAGTTAGCAACGGTTATTAAGCAACGATTTTCGGAACTTGGTTCATGAGGAGGAGCCACGCACCCCCATAAATGTTTATTGGCTGGAAATTATAAAAATTGTTATCTCCTTAAGCCTCTCTTTTCTCAAACTATAACCATTCAATCTAGAGAGACAACTAATTGATTGTAAATCAACCTCCAATAGTTCATTGAAAATACACATCGCCCTGGTAGCTTATAGATGAACTGAACTACTGCACAACAAAAAGCTGAATGATATCACACTGCATGTTTACATGTGTCTACAACAAAAAGACATTTGATACAAAAACAGGCCTGTTCTACTTTTCGATTCCGAGTAAAATCCTTGGAATCGATTCGATTCCGTGCCTTTTGCATTCCTACATTTCGATTCCGAGTACAAATGGATTGTTTTGAAAGCGAGTGACAATTAGCACTCGAAATGAAAACGATTGTGATAAGCAAAGCAACTTATGTGTGTTTTTAAACCCTTAAACTATTTTTTACTTAATTAATATAATATTGGCAATATCTTTGATAATTATGAACTTTTTTCAAACGGGTGAAAGATGCATGATCGTTGAGCAGAAGAATCACAATTTAATATCAGTTTGCCTTTCGTTTTATGCTTTTATAAAATGTGTTTTATAAAATATGTCTCAAAACAAGCCCACCTCAGCTTTAACGTCTTCTGTGTACCAATTTAGAGGTTTTTCCAAAAAAATTTAAGAAACAGTTCGAAACAATTTTATCCAGAAAATAATTGGCCATAAGACCAGTAAGTTTAGTTTGAAACAACATTTTTTATTTGCACATTACATGAATATTAAAGAAATTTAAAAGTTATATGAATAATATGGTATGTACAGAATATCGTTTACTTTTTGGTCAGCTTGGAGCAGGACTTAATGTTGGAGGGGAACTGAGTGTAATAGTTCTTTAAGGTGTTTGTGGCGTTGCTTACACAGGTGACGGCATTAGGGCCAGTTTGGGGAATCTTCTTGGCCAGAGAAATAGCATTATTGACCTGCTTGTACAGGCTATAGATCTGGGCCAATGTCTTCGCAGTGCACCTGTTGGATATGCTTGGTTTCTGTTCATCTTCAGTGCTGGCACAAATGGTGGTTTTGAGATGGATGATGTTGTCGGCGGTCTGGATGATTTTAATGTTTGCGTTTATCAAATTTGTCACAGACTTGGTTGCGGTAACGCCGCAGTCAATGACATCAAACTTGTACTGCACAGCGCTAGCCTGGATGCCCACAACCCACTTAATTAGGCAGTTGAAGCCCTTAACGGTGCGTAGACCCGCCCTTATGGCCCACCAAGTTGCTGAAAAAATGTTAAATACGCCGAACTCATCGAGGGCCTCATCATCGACATCAGCGATAGCTATGTCCTCGTATTGCATTACCGACTCCGGTTCCTTCATCGGCAGTTGCAAGGTGCCAGCATTGGCCTGATTGATAAATATACACATTTTAACATACGCATTTTTCTTATATTGTGAGGCAAATAGTACTTACACTGAGCACGAAGAATGCCGCGAGCAGAGCGAATAATGTGAACTTCATATTGAGGCGTTCGAATGCTTTTTCTTTAAGCAATACTGCTAATTGCTCCGTTATATAGTGTTGAGGGCTACATTTGGTAGACAGGGCTATCAATTGATCGCATTCCGATAAAGTCAAGAGCGCCAATTTCTTTTGTTTGCGGGCTGACCATCCACAAAGTCCAAAACTTTACCAACACAGAGCACCAGCGGGTATCTTTGAGGCATTAGCACCAGCTAACTCTGGGGCTACTCGCGTATCAGGTAATGAATTGATAACAGTCCAATAAATCACAGTTGGACAAACACTTCGCAATTAGGGGGCTTATCGATCAATATTTAAAATTTATGTACATATCACCTTTGGCATTTTTTGAGATTGGGAGCAAAGATAACAGCTAACAATAAGATACAATCATTGACTTATTTAAGTGTGCTTATAAATTGTGTTTGCTTGAAGTTGATTGTAAGAACATATACATACTAGACAGCAGAGCATCCTTTTGCAATTGAGTTCCATGATTGAAATCATGCGTTACAAGTAGGTGCTTGGCATCGTTGGGGCATTTGTTTGTTCTGTCTGCTAGGAAAGAGTTGGATTCGGCCTAAGCGCCTCATATGAAATCGTTAGATATGTTGTTTGGCCAGTGAAACGAATTGTTCATGATGTTGTTACTCGTTCAGCGTCAAAATATTAAAAGTCCCTAGATCACTAAACAAACCTTAAATGCTGAATTCACATGCAACTCTTATGCTTATATGTTTGCTATGGTTAATTGTTCACTTGAATTAAAAGCTTAAGTTTTATCTTAAATAACACGATTGCTATAAAAAAATCCTTAGATGAGATTTTTAAAAACCTTAACTGCGATTCGGAAGTTTTGTTTTTAGTTTTGTTTACCGATCGGACCTCATAATTTTGTTACATGAATAAATAAAAAGAAAAACTAGAAAAGAAGCAACACAAATCTTAACAATTTTAAAAACTGTATGAAGGTTTAAAAGTCAAAATACACCAAAATATATGTATATGTACATATATATAAAGCAATGCACAAGCATTGGGGAAGCACTTGGCGAGCAGCTGAAAAGCAGTCGACACTGGTTAGCGACTTGGATGCGTATGCTAGACGCAAACCACTGCTGCTTAATCGATTGGGATTGTTTCGTACTGCGTAGATTGACTATACTACAACCAGACCTATTTTATTATACTCGATACCGAAGGCTTGTGCAATGTCCGTCATGGTGTCTGTCCGCCTGTCTGTCTGTCTGTCCGTCTGTATGAACACTACTTTTTTCCACACCCTTCTAACTAGAGACTTGAAACTTTCCAATTCTATAATCTACGAGACAAGAATGATCACTTTCCTGAAGGCACCGTCAACTAAATCAATCGTGAATTCTGACAGCCTTACTTGAATTCATGAGAATCGAGTAGAAGGATTTAAATCAAGTTTCAAACTTCCACCCTTCTAACTAGAGACTTGAAATTTCCAATTCTATATCTACGAGACAAAATATACTTTCCTAAAGGCACCGTCAACTAAATCAATCGTGAATTCTACAGCCTTACTTGAATCATGAGAATCGAGTAGAAGGATTCAAATCAAGTTTATCTTATGGCAGGTTGCCTATATTATACTCGCTACCGAGAGGAAAGAGTATATTGGTTTTGTACAATGTCCGTCATGGTGTCTGTCCGTCTGTATGAACACTACTTTTTTCCACACCCTTCTAACTAGAGACTTGAAACTTTCCAATTCTATTATCTACGAGACAAAAATGATAACTTTCCTAAAGGCACCGTCAACTAAATCAATCGTGAATTCTGACAGCCTTACTTGAATTCATGAGAATCGAGTAGAAGGATTTAAATCAAGTTTAAACCTTAGTGGCAGGTTGCCTATAATTATACTCGCTACCGAAGGGAAAGAGTATATTGGTTTTGTGCAATGGCCGTCATGGTGTCTGTCCGCCTGTCTGTCTGTCTGTCCGTCTGTATGAACACTACTTTTTTCCACACCCTTCTAACTAGAGACTTGAAACTTTCCAATTCTATTATCTACGAGACAAAATGATCACTTTCCTGAAGGCACCGTCAACTAAATCAATCGTGAATTCTGACAGCCTTACTTGAATTCATGAGAATCGAGTAGAAGGATTCAAATCAAGTTTAAACCTTAATGGCAGGTTGCCTATAATTATACTCGCTACCGAAGGGAAAGAGTATATTGGTTTTGTACAATGTCCGTCATGGTGTCTGTCCGCCTGTCTGTCTGTCTGTCCGTCTGTATGAACACTACTTTTTTCCACACCCTTCTAACTAGAGACTTGAAACTTTCCAATTCTATTATCTACGAGACAAGAATGATCACTTTCCTAAAGGCACCGTCAACTCAATCAATCGTGAATTCTGACAGCCTTACTTGAATTCATGAGAATCGAGTAGAAGGATTAAATCAAGTTTAAACCTTAATGGCAGGTTGCCTATAATTATACTCGCTACCGAAGGGAAAGAGTATATTGGTTTTGTGCAATGGCCGTCATGGTGTCTGTCCGCCTGTCTGTCTGTCTGTCCGTCTGTATGAACACTACTTTTTTCCACACCCTTCTAACTAGAGACTTGAAACTTTCCAATTCTATTATCTACGACACAAGAATGATCACTTTCCTAAAGGCACCGTCAACTCAATCAATCGTGAATTCTGACAGCCTTACTTGAATTCATGAGAATCGAGTAGAAGGATTTAAATCAAGTTAAAGCCTTAATGGCAAGTTGCCTATAATTAAACTCGTAACCGAAGATAAAGAGTGTATTGGTTTTGTTTTGGTATTGGTGTCTGTCCGCCTGTCTGTCCGTCTGTATGAACACAACTTTTTTCCACACCCTTCCAACTAGATACTTGAAACCTTCCAATTCTCATAATCTACGGGATAGTAAATTAAAGTGTCAAGATTGGGTCTCTACGACAACTGGGGGGCTGGTAAATCGATAAATTCGGTAACTCAAAACCTATAAATCAACATATTTCGCACATCCTTACAGCTAGAGCTACCAAATTTGGTGAGAAGATAGCTATAGCCACTATATTTGGTGCTAAGATAGGTGATGATGGTCCCCCAAAAACTGCATCAAAAGTTTGGATGCCGCGCCCAACAATACTGCCCTAACGTCCCAACGCTTCGTCAAAAACGGAAATGCGTGTATCTTCCAGAGTAGTGAAGCTAGAGTCACCAAATTTGGTAGGATGGTAGCTGGCAACGACACCCAAAAACTACATCAAAGTTTTGAAACCACGCCCACCCATTCCACTCCCCTTTCCCGACCTTTTACAAACTTTGAGCTAGAGCCACCAACTTTGGTATGAAGATAGCAATTGACATTCCACAAAGATCTGGAGCAAAAATTTGGATGCCACGCCCAAACATACCACCCCAGCCTCCCTTTCCACACCTTTGACAAAGTCACCAAATTTGGAAGGAAGACAGCTGGTGGCATCCCCTGCCGCATCCGTACCTCTTTGCAATCAGGCCTCTTTTTACCGGTTTTAAAACTGGTAACGAGTATACCGCAGTCGGTTGCGTTCGACTGCAACGTTTCCACTTGTTTTTTATTTTAATATAATGTCGCAAACATTGGGATTGTTTGTATTTGTCATCATTGTTTTGGTAAAAAGAGAGTACCAAAGTGATAATACGACTCTCCCAAATTTCGGCAACAGTAAAATTAAATTATATGATAGATGACGATAAGAAAAGACTAATTTTTATATGATCACTTTGACGGCTGATAACCATTTCCAAAAATTGGAATAAGCTTCCCTACATTTGTTAACAGATAAGACCAACAATGTTGTCGTATATAAGACTGAACCATGGCAACTCAGAAGCCAGTGAAAACAAAAGAGGCGCACAAAAAAATAATGAAATGCCTCAAAATGATCGGTTTTATTATATTGGGGGTTCTCTGTTGTTTTTCCAGACAGATCGATGCCCATGGCATGATGTTAAATCCAGTGGGTCGATCATCTCGTTGGCGTTACGATTCCTCAGCACCCACAAATTACGATGATAATGGCTTATACTGCGGAGGATTTGGAGTATGTTTATAAAAAAAAACCAACAATTAAATTATGTCTTGTATATTGTAAATGATATTTAAATATTGCAGAAACAAACTGAAAACAATGGCAAGTGCGGATTATGCGGAGATGATTATAGCTTGAGTGTGCCAAGACCCAATGAAATCGGTGGAAAATTTGGCAGTAGTGGAGTTATAGTCAAGAGTTATATCGGTGCCAGTTCCGTGGATATTAATGTGCTCATTACAATCAATCATCTGGGTCACTTTAGCTTCAAGCTGTGTAACTTGGATGAGTTTGGCACTGAGTCGGAGGAATGCTTTGACAAGTATCCCCTACAGTTTCCAGATGGAAGTCTTAAGTTTCACATTGGCTCCCGGACAGGTAGCTACGACATGAATGTGCACTTACCCGAAGGAGTCAGTTGCAAGCATTGTGTGCTCCGTTGGACCTACACGGCGGGTAACAACTGGGGCATCTGTGAGGATGGCAGCGGTGCTTTGGGCTGTGGTCCACAGGAGAATTTTGTCAACTGCGCTGATATAAGCATAATAGGTTCAGCTAGTCGAATTGTCGAACAGGCTGAGCTACCTGTTGTGCTACAAAAGTTGTAGTGAAGTCTCTTATGGAGTAACATGACACATACTAACTAACTAACTAACTGCCGAAACAATATAAATCTCACAAATAGACTTGTTATGAATGCATTTTTCATTTTATTCAATAAATCTTTTATAATTTATGTAATGTATATGACTGTGTTTCTTTTATGTCCGTATAAATGTTTGTGTGTGAATTGATTCCATCTGGTTGGCTACCTCGTACATCTAATGACTGGAGCCGGTTCCATAAGAATTTATTTTATCCTGCAAGTTGCAAAATTATGTTGTACATGAGAAAATTATGTGTGTGTGTTTGTAATTGAATGCGATTTGAAAGCCTCATTCTGAAAAATATGCAACGGCACACATTATCTTTGTTTTTAATATTCAATATTAAATATTTTTGTATGCTAATGTATAATGTATGTAAATGTGTATGTGTATATGTATTATATATGTATATGTATGCATACAATATTTGTAATTTGTTTGTTCACTTAAAAATATGTTCACAATAACTTCTTAGTAATTAGGTTTACAAATAAGTGTTTGTTTTGTTTTATTTATTTTTACAAAGCGTTCAGGTCGTTGGCAAATTAAGAAGTTATAATCGATTAATTTCACTACTACTTGCATTGAACTCAAATTTGTCTTATTTTTAGACTTGTGCAATCAATTTATACAACATAAGCACATATCAATGCATATTCTTTAGGTTAAGTTAATATTTGTTTAACAATTAACCAAACAAATCGCAAACAACATTGTGTAACGTATTTGTTCATTTTACTTCACTACTAGAAAGTATTTATATTTTTTTTTATTCAAAGGATTGCCACTAGAAATATCATCATATTGTTTCTTTTTGTTTTTAGTTATAGGTAGATTCATTTTTATTTAAAACTCTTTTCATTCCAAACTACTTAAGTACGTACATTTCCAGATTAAAAACTATAAAAAACACTTTTACTTTCCATTTCATTATCTTCACTTTTGTGTTTTTACTTGTTTGCCTTTGAAATTGTGCACATTTTTTTACAACTGAACAGAATTTTTTTGTATTTCAATTGTGTTGCTACAAGTGTTTATTTAAAAGCATGTTAAAATACATATTTTTGTTTTTGAAAAAATATAGTTCATACACATGGTTTATGCATTTCCAAATGCTGTCTCTACAATAATTTGTAAAAGCACATTGTAAAATTCACTTACTTGATTTTTTTTTGTAAAATTTGTTTCTTTTGTTTTTTAATATCTAAATATTTCATCTTGTCTTCAAAAAATGTAACATTATACAACACTATTTGTTTTTTTTTATACCTGAATTTTAGAATTTTGTATCCGAAACGCCATTTTTGGTTTGAGGGTGTCTTTGTGTGTGAGTTTTTTTATTTTATTATTTCTGGTAAAGTTTCTTTCTTTGGTTTGCCTTGTAAAATTTTGTTAGGTCGAAATGGTTTGTTGCCAAAAATTGTTGTCGCCTTTTTGTATACTTTTTGTAGTGTGTATTGTACAAGTTCTCAAGATTAGTTTATAAACCAGATGCCTGCGGTGATTTATGCATTATGATTATATATATTTTTTGGGTATTTTACGATTTGCCAAAATGTTTGCGGCTTGCACTTATCATAATTGACTAATTTCAATGCCGACAGAGATTTCTGGAAGGATATTGACTGGATTATCTGTTTGTTGTTTGGTGTTAAGTTTGTTTATGGGATTTTTGTTATTTGGGTTTATTGCACTAACTTGAATGTTACATATTAAGTTTAAAGTTGATTTCTTTTGTTTGTTAAGTCATTGGCACAAATTCGCTATCTGAGTTTCTGTCTATCAATTGCTAATGTGGATATACATATGTATATTAAATGTTGAAACGAAGATGTTTTTGCGATTTATTAAACTTTTTGTTTTTATTCCAGCAAATCAGCAACAAAAGAGCGATAAATATTTTGTTTGCTTTCACCAACATACAATACGCAGCACTACAATAATTTCACACGTTTGGTTTTGCTTATAAACTTGGTTTTATTCTTTTAATAAACATTAACACGCTAAAATGTACTTTCGTTTTATTATATAAAATTTTGTTTTAAACTTTATGCATAAAAAACATAAAGGCTAAAATAAACTATTTTGTAAATTATAAGTAAGTGCGGCTTTAAAAAGTTGATAATCAATTTGTTTTGTTTTTTTTTAATAACTAACTATTACACAAATAAAAGGTGTGTGTGTGTGTGTATGAGTGCAGGCTCGCTGTCTTCTAAAACAACACATGGAAAAATAAAAACTTTTATTTAAACAATTTAAGATTATTGCAATTTTTAATACATATAAATAAATTTATTGAGTCTATTTTATTTATCCTTATTATCATGCTAGAGCTGATCTTGTTTACTTGCTCTGTGACTATGGCCAACTGAACTGAAAACAGAAAAAGAATTGAGCAAAAAAAAAAAAGAAAAACTATTGTGACAGTTAAGGACACAGCACTTTAAGTTTAACACACATCATAATACAAAGTTTCTGGCATTCTGTTTTTTCGTCATGGTTTTTTTTTTTAAGAATTGTTCAATGTGTTGAAATTTGTTTAAAGCTTGTCTAAGAACTATTTTTTACAAACTAGTAATATTATTGTTTGTCGAAAGCCGAAGAATTTATATTTTATAAACTAAACGCAGTCAACACACTCTATTTATAAAATAAAATTAAATAAGCGGAAACTACACAGAGAACTAATTGTAAAATATGTATATATATATACTTGTATAATCATAATTATAAAAACAATTAAAAACATTTATAATTCATATATATTGCAGCAACAGTGGAAGACAGTTTTATGTTAATCAAAGTACGTGTTTCGATTGCAATTGTTTTCAATTTTTTTTTTTTTAATTTGTTATGGTCTATTTATGTAGATGTTGTTGTGGTTGCTCTTCATTGTATTTAGTTTGCTGTATACAAAATTAAAAGAAGATGGAAACAACGGTCTAAACTTAACTAAGAGATAAGTTATGTATAAATAAAATTTGTTTATTCAAATTAAATAGACAACAGTATAAAAAAAGGTGGCCAGAATAATCATAAAATAATTTACATACAATTTTTTAAAATCTTTTCTCATTTAAGAAAGAAGAAAAAAGCCGACAATTTAAAAGCATTTTTACGTGCGGTTTTCTTTCATTCGAAAACCATTATGACTAAATTTTATATATGTATGGTATATTACAAATACAACTACAATTTATTCATGCAGCTTACATCGTTATCGTTATCTTTATCGATTTGAATTAAAATTTTTGTTTTACAATCTTTTGCGTTTGTTTTGCTTGTGCTAAATGCACTTCAAAATTAATGTGCAATTTAAATTTAGGCTAAAAGCTTAAGCGCTTTTACTAATTTTTGTTTTATTTTTTTATTCATTGTGTTTTTGCTTGCTTTTTGTTGTTGCTGTAGTTGTTTGTTTTATTTTTTGTATAATTTGTTTTTTTCCTGTAAATTAATAACTAAGCCATTATACAATGTTTCCATTATGTATGTACTTCATATATGCTTCAAAAAGTTCTATTTTCCAACTTCATTTATGTATTTATTAAGCTGCTTAATAAATTCATTGCTACTTTTTTTCTGTCTCCGTTATGCTTGTAGTTTATACGCCTATTGTTATTTAAATTGTTGTAATATTTTTTTTTTTTTTTTTTTTTTGAATGTATGTTTTTTTCTTGAATTATTTTCTGTGTGGTTGTGGAATATATGTATATAAACTATTTCTGTTGTTTGTTCAACACGTATTTTATACATGCTTTGTATCTATTGGATATTTGCGTTTGTGTGTGTGCGTTGCTGCAATTATTTCAGTTATCCTTTATTCTTTTACTAGTTTTAAGTAATTTGTCAGTCGCAGCTAAAACAATCCGTTTCCCAGATCCTCCCGATCCGTCTGTTATCCTTCCAAGTCCCGTCATTACTTGTACTTGTTATCATTTTCATTTGTTTTGTTCAAATTATTCACATGTTGTAGACATTGTTGTTGTTGCTCCGCAAGTTGTTGTTGCTGTTGTTGATGTTGCTGGTGCATACCTGATGTATAGTAATACGGAAAAACATCTTAGCAATGTTTTTGAAGTAGAAAAATGAAACAAATTAAAAGTTGGGAAATAAACTACTAAAGGGGAAACATTGAAGTGGGAAACAAAAGTGAGTGAAAAAGTATAAACTAAAGATATTAACTTTTTTTTTGATTTCAAAGTATCTTTAACCATTCTTTATAAAACTATGATTTTATCTCAGATATTTACAGAAAAATACATATATGTTGATAGATTATTGCTTTCAATTAGTTCTAACCTCACAAACTTTCAAATTTCATTCAAATTACCTGTGGCTCCTGCAGATTGAGAAGCTAAATTGGCGCTCAGCGTTGCCGATGAGGAGTTGGAGTCTGAAGGTGTATTGGGACCAGCCGAGTGGGGTGTAAAAGGCGGATGACCCATGGCCTTTTGTCGCACCTCGCGTATCTTGAGCTGCAGATCTTGTTTGCGTGGAAAGACATCGATGTGTTTGGTCTGTGACAGAGTTGTAAATTCAGTAAATTTTATGATTACTTTAGTTTTTTGGCCATTAGAACGCACCTGAAAGGCAATGGTAGCCTGTGCGGAAGGAAAGACGCCATGCTCAGTGAACAGTTGCATGACCAAATTGCGACGCGTTTCGAGAACCTTGCGATGACCCTTCTCGCTGGCATCGGAGCGTGCACTCTGCAATGGTGTTTTTGGTGTGCGCGGCGAGCGACCCGTTTGATCCGCCGTCTCAAGTTCTGCAGCAAATTGAAGATTAGTTCCAGATGCGCTGTGACAACTAATTGGGCTAATTGGGGGGTTACCTCTCAGATCGTTGTTAAAGTCAGCACCAAAGAAACGCTGTGTTGTTGTTGGCGGCGCCGAAGCTGGCTCATCAATTGAATCATCCTCGCACACTAAAATTATGAATATAAATATGCATAGATTGCAAATATTTTAAGTAGACATACTTAGCTTGTGCACTGGCGGTGCGACAGAATTCTTTTTGCGATAATTGGTACCATAGACGCGAGGAGGAGAAGGCACTGCAATCGCGCTGGGTGATTGGCAATCCTCTGGCTTAAACTGTGGCAGCGCCTTGTACTTCTTCTCAAAATCCACTTGCTTGAGCACACTATAAAAGTAACCCAAGTTGTTTAATTTAGTTTTTGACAGTTAATGGATTGGATTATTACTTGTTAATTTCATCGCTCTTCTTTTTGTGGTTGACTACGGCGGGCGCCGAGGCAGGCACACATCTAATCGGCGACTTGGCCAAAATATTGTTGCCGTTATTGTTGGTGTTAGTGTTGCTCACGGCAGTGGGCGTTAATGGCTGCAGCTCATCGCTGTTGGGTGTCGTTGTCGATGAGGTGGGCGTTGGCAGTGCTGAGCTCAGACTGCTGTTATTCACATGTCCAATAATGGGCGATGCGGCAGCCACTTCCATCATTGTCGGCGAGTGCAGCTTGCGTCCAATATGCTGACCATTGCTCGAGCCATAGCCACCACCACAAGCCGTGCTGTTGACCACATTGTCCGATTTACTTTGAGCTGCAAATCAAATAAGTTATAATAGTCAAATCATATTGTGTTTGGTTTATTTTCACACTTACATAAATTCTTGCGACGCTGCAACGGTGCACGTCCCAATTGGGCTGGCGTTGGTGCCAACACAAACTGCTGACCATCAGTGTCCACATCGACATCCTCATCCACCTCGTCAGCTGAGTCGCAGCTTCGCTTGCCAGCCGAATCGGGCGCTGCACTTAGATGGTATGTGGCCGATTTGGGCGTCGATGGCATCGATTTATACGAGGGCGAACTAGCTGATGGCTGCTCCTGGCCATGATTGCTGGGCGCATAGGCATGCAGACGCATCTGTGTCTGTGCACTAACTGGCGGCATTGACATTGATATTGACATTGACGGTGGCGGTGCTGCCTGCACTCCTATACCGTTGGTGTGCTTCTTAAAAAGGTAGGCGGGTGCAAATGCCTCCAGCTGCAGATGCTCCAGTCCCGGTGTGTTCTGTTGATGCGGTGGTGCCAGCAGTGGATACTAAAAACAAACAAGAATGCGATGAATATAACATCTACATATGTATAAGCTCATAAGTTTTAAAGCACTTACCGGATGTCCCATGGCAAAGAACATTTTCTGTTGCGGCGCTTGACCCGCTGTGCTTAGTATTTGAGCTGGCGCCGATGCGGGAGGCGTGGCAATGCTTGCTGCATGCCCCAAGCTAACGGACGCTGGTGAATTGGGCACACAGGCTTGATGGGCTGCGGATGAATTTGAGTTGATCATAAATATTGTGGTCGCATCGTTTAGAATGCGTTTGTTATTATTATATTTATTATTGCTGTTGTTGTTGCTATTATTGTTGTTGTTATTATTGTTGTTGTTGTTGCTATTGTTGCCGGTGTCAATTGTGGCTGTTATTGTTAGTTCATTGGTCTTATTAGTATTAGTACTATGATTTGTTGTTGCTGCTGCCACCGCCTTGGTTAGTACAGTGAGTGTGGGCGTGGTCGCTGTTGCCGTTGTAGTCAAAATGCGTGTATTTGCTGGCAGCGTGATCTTGTTGCAAGCATTGATGCTGATGAAGGACAATGGTCGCAGTGCTGCACTCGATGTTGATGTTGCAACAACATGTTGCTGATTGTAACTGTTGACATCGGTAATAAGCAACATTGTTGCTGGCTGTTGTTGTTGTTGCTGCTGCTGCTGCTGTTGCTGCATTGTGGCTGTTGTTGCAATTGCCGATGAAGTTTCGATCAATTGTTGCTGTTGCGGCTCATCCACAATGTCGTTACTGTTGTTTTCATCATCGTCATCGTCGTCATCATCATCATTGCCATGCAGCGCATCCAATACTAATGCGTCATACAAAATGGCCGCTCGTCCTGTGGCCTTGCTGGCATCTTGCAGTGTCAATAATTTGCGTATTATAGACGTTGTTGTTGTTGGATTAGTGTTTGTATGATTGGTTGTTGTTGTTGTTGTTGGTTTTGCAGCAGTATTGAAATTATTGGAAAATTGAATAAGTTGCTCGTTACAGTGACTGATTGCTGATGTTTTTGTTGTTGTGGTTGGTGTTGTGTTTGTGTTCTTCATGGCAATTGTTGTTGCTGCTGTCAAAGTTGATGATGCTGTTAATGTTGTTGATGTATGAAGAGCTTTTGAGCTTTTAAAAAACAATGGTGGCGGTGTGTTATGTTGTTGTTGCTGTGGTGTTCTTTGTTGTGTGCGTATAATGGTAAAATGATTGCGCGGCAGCGACGCACCCGACGCTATGATGGTAGACGTCGACGTCGCCGCTAGCATTGGCGTTGGTGTCGGCACGCGTGTAATGACAGTTGGCGGCGTTTCGACACGTCGCTGATGCAAATGCTTGAGCTGATGATGTGGTGAGTTCGCCGGCTGCAGTGGGGTGAGAGAGCGCACTATGGTGAACTGTTTGCGCTTTAACGGAGCAACGGCAGATTGCATGACTGTGTGTGTCGAAGTCGTACTAGCAGTAGAGGTGGTGATGGTGGTGGTGGTAGTTGGCACTGGCGTCGCTGGCTTGGCAATCGTATAGTGAGCAATGTCATCAAAATCTGTGGCCACACTTGCCAGTTCAGCCATAAACTGCTCATCGTCTTCATCATCATCGTCATCATTATCATCATCGTCGTCGTCAACATCTTCGTCGACGTCACCGTCGACTTCGTTTTCCTCATCGCATTCGACGTCGTTTTCATCGTCTGTAGCTAGATCAGTGCTGGGTTTGACTTTTTCTTGTTTTTGATGTGATTCGAGTTCTTTGGCTTTTGCGGATTGTGAGTGGTTAAAGTGGTAGGTGGCAGAAAGATGGGTGAATGAGTCAAAAAGCGAGGGAGCGTAAGTTGAGTGATTGTGTGTGTGTGGGTGTGTGTGTGTGTGTGTAAATAAGAGAATGTTTGTGGATAATGCGAGCGCAGTTTGGAGAAATAGAGAGAAAGATGTTATATGCATAAAGCTTTCGTTTAAAACAAAAGAATACTTTACAGATGAGCGTCACAGTAACGTCAGATGCAAATGGGGCGGGTTGAGGGGGTCAAGGTGAGCGGGTATTGGTTTTGGTTTAATTTTGTCTTTTGGCATACAAACGCAAAAACTATAAACAAAAATTGTTACAAACCATAGTGCAAATAGTAATGCCAATTTTCAAATACAAATTTAAAAAAAAAAATAAAACAAAAAAACAATAATCAAAAACAACAACATAAAAGCTTCAACAAAATTGAATAGTTATAAAACTTAGATAACAAATTAAATAAAATAATTATCGAATTTCTCATATAGAGATTTTTTCTTTCTTTGGTCTAGGTCAAAACTCACCTCTCACATCTGTTGGACTGCACAGGGTGTGGTGGATTGGATAGTGGTATTGCTTTTGGCTGAGAGCTGTTGCAATTGGCACATTGAAATTAAAAATGGCTCCAACAGCGCTGCTGGGCGGTGGAGCACTTATAACGCCACCACCTGACCCCGCAGTGCCTCCACCATTCAGTTTATATGGCGAAGGCGGCTCCTGTTTAATATCCTCCTGCTTAATGTGTGGCTGCTGGTGCTGTTGCTGCTGTTGTTGCAACTGTTGCTGCTCATCCGATTTGCAACCGGAGGAACTGTTGCTGCTGCTGCCCTTGGGACTAATGGGCATCGATTTAAATGCCCCGCCTGTGAATTTAGAGAAAGTAAAAAGTCGAAAATGAGCAACTGTTGCTTGGATATTTAATCTCAATTTGTGCTTGCTCGCCTGTGGGTTGGAATGGTGTTACACCGATTGGATTCTTGGGACTAGTGTAGTGTGTGTACATGGGCATCTGTGGATACTGCAGCATTGCGCTCTCCAGCCCCGGATGAGCCTTTATCGCCTTTGGCTTTAGCGTTATCTCTCGCTCTCCACTCGACGCCGGAGCAGACATTGCCTGGCCATTGCACAAACCACCATGATCCTCCTGCGAACGCTGTAATGATTAATATATGAAGGGTTAGTTAGTATTAACATACATCGTCTTAATAGTAAAGATTCATGGCTATTGTAACCAGTAGAATACTAAAGAAAATCAATTATGTTTTGGCATAATGTTTTTTTAAAAAGAAAATAAAATTTAAAACACTTTTATAGAGGCTTTCTTTTAGAAAGAAGTCAAATTAATTGGATATTGATTTATAAAATAAAAAACCGATTACTACAATAAAAGACTTTTCTCTCAACATTACCATATCTTATACATTATGACAATGATTTACCTGTTCCGAATCTGTTGAGGAATGTTGCAGCTGTTGTTGTTGTTGTTGCTTGCGATAGTCGTAGGGTGTTTCATCCATATCCAGATCATTGACACGTTCACGGCATTGCAAATCCAATTTCTTGGGCGTTGGCACATCCTCCACAACAAGCATTTGTTCATCCTCGTCCGAATGCAGCTCGTTCTTGGGCTGTTTGGCTTTGCCGTTGCCCTGAGCCAGCACCTGTGCCTGGCCAGCAATGGTGGTGGGCGGTTCATCGCATGCAATGTTATAGGTGTCAATGGTCAGTGGGATGATGTCGCCTTGCAGCTCGGCAGCTTGGGCACCGCTGCTGCCACTGCCACCGGGTGTGGAAGGACACAGGTCGTCCTCCAGCGAATCGGAGCCATCCACAGAAACAAGACGCTGCTTGCCATCGCCGTTGGCATTTGCCGTGGCAGGTGGGCCACCCTTGCCAGATGTGGATGACTTGCGGCGATCCTTGGAGCACCATTTCCACTCCGGATACAGCTGGAAGTGGGCATCCTTCATCGACTTGGCCAGCTCATGATATTGTGCCTTCTGCTCCGGCTGCAGAGCATACCACCATTCGCCCAAAATCTTGCTAACTGTGCGATTGTCCTGATTCGGATGCTTCTTGTGCACCACCTTGCGATGCTTCTTCGAGAAGATCATAAAGGCGTTCATCGGTCGACGAATCTTCTTGCTTGCCGCTAACGTTGTCTGCTGTTGCTGCTGTTGTTGTTGCTGCTGCTGCTGCTGTTGCTGCTGCTGAAGAGCACTCAGCGACTGACTGCGTCGCTTGGCTGCCGATGTTGCAGGTCCACCACTAGTACCATCACTAGCATCATGGCATTCTTCCAGTTTGCGTATATTGCTGTTGTTGTTGTTGCTGCTGCTGTTGGTATATGTTGACAGTCGCATTGCTGCTGCTGTTGCCTTCTTGCCATTGGACACAACGGGAGCAGAGGGTGTTGGCTCAAACACATCATCGTCCAGCTGATCATCAGGCTCATCTGCCTCATCTGCTGCAGAGGCTGTGATGGCAGCTCCTGTTGATGTTGCCGCTGCAGCTGCCGCTGCTGCTGCTGCTACCTTGGCATCGTTCATGGAACAGTTAAGCGGCTTGCCCGGCGATGCCAATGGAGCAGGCACAATTAAATGATTGTTGTTTTGATTAACCGACGTTTGCTGCTGTTGTTGTTTTTGCTGCTGCGTTTGTTGTTGCTGATGCTGTGTTGCTGCTGTTGTTGTCGACGTTTGTTGTTGCTGTTGCTGATGATGCAACATTGCCACATTGTAATTACTGTTTGTAGTTGCCACCGTTGTCACCGCCGTTCCAGTTGTTGCTTTGGTCATGGTTGGCATTTGCGGCAGTAGCTTTTGCCACGTAAAGCTAGCCGCATTGTAACCTGATAAATAAAAGGAAATATAAATAGTGAAACGATTATAATCAAGTAGCTTTATAGCGATGTTTTAATCACATTTTGTTCATCAAACATATGTTGTTTTGAACTAAAAAACCAAAATAAAGTTTTCTTAAGCCAAGTAGCTTATACTTTTAGATTAAGTTTAGTTAATACATAAGTTTAGTTAATAATAATCAAAAACCAGTTATCTGTTTATTTAAGGTTTCAACTATTTACATTCGTATGTTTATTTAATTCTTTCTATGAACATCTTAAGTCGTTTATCAAATTCTTATCACAAATCAATAATAAACTAATTTACTTGCATCCGAGCATTTGCATTCATATTTCCGATTCACTTTTATGCATCCTTTTACTAGTATATTCAATTTCTAGTATTCCTATTTAACGACAACAATTTCTGTTCGACACTTACCGTTTTTTGGCAATGCCTTGTCCTGTGCCAGTGCTGGCATCGCTACTGTTGCGGATGTGGGCGTGGTTGGCGGATGTGGATGAAACGAAACCGATGTGGGTGGCAGTGGTTGATGTTGTTGTTGCTGCTGTTGCTGTGGTTGACCAACGGAAACAGGCAATGAAATCTGCGCATGAATCTGCGACTGTTGGGCAGCAGCAGCAGCAGAAGCATTCACAATAACGGGATGAAAGGTCTGATGGCTGGCTGTGGATACAACAACATGCTGTTGTTGCTGTTGCTGCTGCTGCTGGTGTGTTGCTGTGGATTGTTGCAGCTGTTGTTGTTGTTGTTGCTGTTGGCTGCTTGAGATGCGTATGACGCTGGTTGCATGTCCCAGGCTGCTGCTGCTGCTGTTGCTTAGCGGCGCTGGTGGCGCTGGCAGCGCATTGAGATGTGCGGCAGGTGGTTGTTGCTGTTGTTGTTGTTGTGGTGGAGGTGCATGCATCACTAGCGAAACCGCTGCCGTTTGCGGCGGCGGTGGCGCCTGTTGTTGTTGCACAGCATGATTGCTTTCCCATCCATTATTATTATTATTATTGTTGTTGTTGTTGTTGCTGCTGCTGTTTGTGTTATACAAAACTGGACTGGGTGTTGTCTTCCACTTGCTGTCCAGCGGCACTGCAACTGCAACACCCGTCACATGTTGTTGCTGCTGCTGCTGCGACTGATTTGCAATGGGCGTGAAGAAGTTTTGCCTATGATTGGACACATTGACCGGAGAGTGGGTAATGGCATTAAGCGGCGAGGCGCCGGCATGATTCACGGGTGATGTATACGAAGGCGTTGCAGAACGCGAGCTACTTAGTGACACTGCAGTTACAAAAACAGAAACAGAGAGAAAGAGAGATAGGGAAAATTAGTGTTATTTTTGAATATTTATATTCACTGATATTTTCATTAATTGAATTATTACATAAGCACTGTAAATATAATTTAGCGCCCAGCTCAAAGTCCTGGAACGCATTCATTTTGCTGCTGCTGACACGGCGGCTTTTGCTGCTGCTGCTGCTGCTGCTACTACTGCGCTGCTACTGCAGGCAGCCCCCCTTCTCAGTAAAGAAGAAGAAACACTTTGATTGGCATCACTTTCGGCACATATTTTCGTATTTAATTTTGCTTGAGAAAACTTTTTTGTCGTCGTTGTCACATTCGTTTTGTCTGCTGCATTCGCATTGGTATTCACTTTTTTTTTTGTATTTGTATTTTTTGCTTTTGCGCCGCGTTCTGTGTTCTTTAGCTCTGTCTTCTTGCCTTGCCTTTGACAGTTTTCAACATAAAATGCGACGACGACGTCAAAAGAACGGCCAGCAATTCAAGTGAGCGAGCGGCCAGAGACAGCATAAACTGAGTGCCGCTCTCACAATCGTCAGTTGCCCTCGCTCTTTTTGGCTTGCTCTCTATTGCGCTCGTTTGCTCTCTCGCTCGCTCGCCCGCTTGCTCACAACATCCATGTTTGTTTACCTGTTGTGTTTGGAACTGCATGGCTGTGTGGGTGCTGCGAGCTGTCTGTGTGTCTACGTCTGTCTGTCAGTCCGACTGTATGTCTGTGCATGTGTGCGAGCTCTCTCAAGTGCATTTCTGTTTAGGTAAAAACGAATCAAAGGCAGGGCAAATAACAAGAAAAGAAGAATCTGTTGCGCTTCGCACGCAGCATGCTTTTGTTTCGGCTGCGCTGTATTGTTTGATTCAAGTGGCGGCGTCGACGTCGACGCTTTACTAAAACGATCGCTGCATGCAGGTGCATTGGAATGCGTTTGCCTCGCTGCCGATGTCGACGTCTCTGCGTCTGCGTGTAAATCACGGTGCGGTCACACTTTCAAGTGGCTAGCTAACGTTGTTGTTATTATTGTTGCTGCTGCACGCACACGTCAAACAATAGAACCCCTCAACGGCAATGGCCCCGTAAGAGCACTTTAACAAAACCGACGACCTTTGTCCAGAAAAAGAGAGGTGTGCGTGTTTATGAGAGCGAGAGAGTGAGACAATCTGGTCAGCAGCGGCGCTGCCATAATAAAACTTTACGATAGGCAATTTTATAAGGAATTGGAAATGCATTCAAAGCAATGTGAAAGTCTGAGCTGCACCGATTGCGCTACACTGAATATTGTTATTCATTAAGTTAGAATACTGTCGAAGGATTTTCAGAACTATTTTTTCACTATAAAGTAGCTTTGGATTCGCCCTATAATTGGTGCTAACAAGCTTAACAAATATGCATATTAAGTGATATCTCTTTTTTGGATCGTAAAATGTTGTAAAATTTGGAAAATTCTTAGATTTTACAGCTACGGTTTTGCACGGTTCAAACTTTGTATTTAAAATTTTTCTATAAAGATTTTAAGTTACCAAGTTTTTATCATAAGAATGTCCCTTTGTTTATGTTAGTGTGGGGCATTTAACAGTCACGTATACCAAAAACAATTGTAGCGCCGTGAAAAACAGCCTAAATGCAACCGAGAAGCTGCTTTTGACGGTTTTGGTAACTGTGTGGGTAATTGCGTGAACAAAGATAGATTAAGCGGCTTAAGCTGGCGCTTAGAAACGAGAGGCGAGGAACGCAGCCCAATTCAATCCGTCGAAGGATTTTGCTGGGAAAGCCAGCCTTGAAAATGAATGCAAGACAAACTATGAATAAATTTCAAAGAAAATTTTGTTGCTTTTACGATCGGTATGAGGGTCGAGAGCAACAGTAACAGCAAAAGCGGTATCATAAAAAGTCAAGAGGTGTGAGTTGCTCGTACCTAACATGGCTGCCACATCGGTCTCTTCCTGATCATAGCGACCCGTGACCCGATAGTTGGGCGATGTTTCCGAATCGCGTGAAGTGTCCTCATCATTTTGTGTCTTGCTGCTTGACCGACTATCACTAATAAAGAAAGAGAGAGAGGGAGAAAGAGATTAGATAAAGAGCAGAGATTCGTTTTGTATCATTATTATTATTAGGTATTATTTTTATAGTAGTAGGCACCTGAGAAAACGTCCGGGACCAGTTGATGAAGGCAACGCATTGTTGCCCTTCTGATTCAAATGTCTGGAACAAAAGCCGCGCCGCTGAGATTCTTTCATGCACAGCATGCAGAGACGTCGCCATTGCTTGCCATTGTACTTCTTGCGCACTCCGGATTCCGATTCCACAATATCACCCTTCTTGAAGCGATGCGGCGTCGTTGCCTGAGATCTGTCAACGTACAAAATACAAAAACAATTTCAGTTTTTTAAGTGCAAAAAAATACAAGTAATTATAATTAATGCATTGAGTTTAAGTCATTCTAAAAATACGACTGCAGCTAAGAAGAGAGAACAAACGCAGTCGTCGACGCCGGGCAACGATGGAAACTTTTGTATATCCCGTAATAATAAATCAAACAGCAGAAAGGGAGAGAGAATGAGAGCGAGCTTACTTAAGTCTACAAAGAGGGAATACAACGGCATTATTTTACCGATAAAGAGAGCTTAAACTTACAAGCTTTTAACAAAGCGTTATTCTCTACATTTTAAGGGCTAAGTTCTTAGAAATAATCAATCTCGCAATCTTTGACAAATGTAAACAAAACTTTTACGATTGACGGATTCTGATGAATTTTGTTATTATTATTGGCGACAGCATTTTTTGCTGATAGAATAGTAGCATTTATAGCAAAGTAATCAATATTAACATCACAATAAATAAAAGCTATGAATAAAATTCAGCAAAGGCAATCATTGGATCAATAATTCATCAGGCGGTCTTCAAAATTCGCTAGCTCAAACAGATTTAAAAAAAAAAAACTCGAAACTAATAATATTTTGTACAAGTTTTCATTGAATTAAGTCATTTTATTTACGTTGGCTACAGTACCTTGGAGTTGCTGGATGAGATCGTGGTGTCAGCCTCTGATCAAGTAAGCTGGATGTGCTGCCGCGACTCTGCATGCTGCTCCTTTTGCTGCATGCGCTCATCTTTTCGGCATCGACATCGCCGGCAGCCGGTGAGTAATCGATTCCAACGCGTTTTAGCTCATCATCGGAGTCGTAATCGTCGTAGACTCGCTGCTGCTGCTGTTGTTGTTGTTGTTGTTGTTGTTGTTGCTGCTGCTGCGCTGGCGATGGCACGTGCATTTTGAGTTGATGATGATGCTGGTGTTGCTGCTGCTGCTGCTGTCCGTTGCTGCCCGGCGAGATCACAATGTCCGGCAGACCATTGCTGATGGACTGCTGGTGGTGCGACGGCTGCTGCTGCTGTTGGTGTTCCACATGCGCCAACGGTGGCGGCGGTGGCGCTACGACACCACCCTGGAATGGCGACGTGGCAGCCGCTCGATAATACTCATGTTTTGGCAGCTGTTGCTGCTGTTGCAAGCCGCCTTGTGGTGTACTTGTCGTTGGCAACTTACCATCGTAGCGTGTGGCAACAAAGGCCTTGGGATATACCCCACCGGATGCCGATTCCGATTTGCGTTTGCCAATGCTGCCAGCTGGCGTTGTTGCCGACGTTGGCGTCAGCTCGTTCAGCTCATCCCACCATGGCGGCAGCAGAAGACGCAAATCGGCACGACGGACAACTTTTGTATTGGGCTGCAACAAATGCGAAATAATGTTAAATAAAAACTTTGAAGGACTTCCGTTTAAAGTTTTGATATCGATGTTGGTTTTTGGTTGGCAAACAACAATTTATCTCGTTTTCCTAATGCTACTTACCACATCATCACTGGCTAGTTGCACTGTGTATTGCTTGGTTCCCTGATTGATGTCCAAAATTGTGCCCTCCACATAGACACAGTCGATGGTGCGTCCTTCGAGACTTTGGCGAACACAAACACGTGCCTCCAGCGTGATCTACAAATTCAAAAATGTATTAGATGGCAACATTTTTGTAATGAAAAGAAATATACTTACATCCGCCATTGGTGGGCTGGCATCGAGTATCACATTGTAGCGTCCCTGTTGCAGCACATCCTGATACAATTGCTGACCGAATTCAGATGCATCGAATTTAACGAGTATTGAGGGTGGCGTATTGGCTGCAGGCGTGGTCGTTGCCTCCTGTACTTGCTGTATCTTGCCAGGGGCATAACACTTGCCAACTTTGGCCAGGACACGCGTATTAGTCCATTCGCTGAGATCGAGTAGAGCAACAGTCTCATGTTGCTGCTGCTGTTGCTGCTGTTGTGTATGTTGCTGCTGTTGTTCCTGTACATGTTGCTGATTGTGTGAGTTAAAGCTAAAACGTGGTTGTTGCTGCTGCTGTTGCTGGTAGTATAGGGGAGTGTGTGTGCGCAAATGATTGATTGCAGCATGACTGTTGTTGTTGCAATTGTTGCTGTTACTGTTGCCATTGCTGCCAGCAACATGTTGCTTATAAGTACTTGTCGCATGTTGCAGCGGCGATGCGATTATAATACGTTGCTGCTGCTGCCTAATATTCTCATTGTTGCTGCTGTTGCCGGCGCCTGCACCAGCACCAGCACCTGAACAATTGATTGCTGTTGATGGACTACTGACAATCATTGTGCGCAACGCTAACGCATTTTGTTGCACGCCAGCAATATTGCCATTGGAAAGTGTATCGCTGTTGCCATTCGTATCGGCGGGTTTCTGTTGCTTATGCAACGTATGTTGCTGCTGCTGTTGTTGCTGCTGCTGCTGCTGTTGCTCGACTTTGTCCAGCTCAGCTGGATCAAATTTACGCTTCTTGGGGTGCTGTCGCGGTGGCTGCGATGGTTGCTGAGGTGTTGCTGCTGTTTGTAATTGTAATTGCGGTTGAAACAAAACATGTTGCTGCTGTTGTTGTTGTTCAACAGCTGCTGTGGTTGTTGTTGCTGTTGTTGTTGTTGTTGTTGTTGCTATTGGTAAACCGGCGACTGATGTTGCTGGTATAACCATTGTGTTGGCGGCAACAACAATATGTTGCTGTTGTTGTTGTCGCTGCTGCTGTTGCTGCTGCTGATGGAGGTGTTTATTTGTTATGACATAAGTTTCGCCAACGGCAACTGCTGCTCCAGTATGTGTTGCTGTTGTTGTTGTTGTTGTTGGATTGGCGGCAGCGCTGAGCATTTTAGTTGCTGTTGCTCTCCACGCTGTGATCCTTCCAATTTTAGCAGCAACATGTGTGTGGTTTATTGTTGTCGTTGTTGCTATGTTGCTGTTGTTGTTCCTAATATTGGCTATTATTTTTGGTCGGCTTTTTTTTATTGCTTGTTATTAGATTACAATTGTTTTTATTGTGCAAAGATGTCGCCCGCAACATCAGCAACATCATCATTGGCATCGCCGCCTGCAAATGCAAGTAGAGAAAGAGAGAGAAAATTTACATTAATCAAGCTGCCAACAGAAAGCCATTTAATGGCCAAAATGTCATTTTCATAATTAGCAAAATCCGCATCCTGGCGATTCTGACATCCCAACACTGCGACTTTAGCCACTGTGGCGCCAGTCGTCTGCCACCATAATAAAATTCAATCTCGGACTAAAAACTACTTATATACATACAATAAATACACATATACGTATAGCTTTTTATGCGTGTGTATGCAACGTCGACAACGGAAACATTTTAATTTACACACAGCCAGCAAGCCAGCCAGCCAGGCGATTGAGTTTGGGATCCGGGCGTTTTTGTGCTCAAAAAGTAAAAATAAAATACTCGTATTAATGATACTTGAAAAATTGTATGCCAAAGCTACCCATCCACAAACATTCATATACACCCACACATAAAAATGTGCACAACAAACTCAGTACAGTTGCATACAAAGTCCAAATCATCTGGCAACCCCATACAGTAAGTGCCAACCAGCTAACGGGCTCACAGTTGCCAACAGGCCAGACACGCAGACGTCAAGGACAACGTTCAACTGTGGGCTTAAGTCAATTTTTTGTTGTTAACCAAACTTAATACAAGTAACCAATGTTACAATAAATAAAAAAATCCATAATCTGATGACAACTTTTTTATTCGTACGAAGCTTTAAAGTCAATTTAAACAAGTATAAAGGCTCTAGTCGGGAGAGCCCGACTAGAAAATACCCTGAACCCAGTTGCAATAAATATATTTAATTTATATAAGACTTTGGTATACTGGCTTAGCTTCCATCGATTAAGTTCAATATCTCTGGTGTTTCTCAACGGATTTGGACGAAATTTTCAGAAAAGTTCTATCATTATCCATTACTTCAACCCTCATTTTTAGATTTTCCAAATTCGATATTTTATTGTTATCGATATTATGTGTATATCGGAAACCAGAATAGTTATCTATAATTTGAAGCAAACTTGTTCTGCTCATGGTATAGGAGAACTTAAATCCAAAATCTGAAGTCTCTAGCTCTTGTAGTCTCTGAGATCCACGCGTTCATACAGACGGACAGACGGACAGACAGACGGACATGGCTATATCGTCTCGGCTGTTGATGCTGATCAAGAATATATATACTTTATAGGGTCGGAGATGCTTCCTTCTGCCTGTTACATACTTTTGCACAAAACCATTATACCCTTATTTACCCATTTTATGGGTTAAGGGTATAAAAAGAAATTGAAAAATCTAACATTTTGCATGTTGAATATGTAAAACAATATAATTATGCATTGTAATGGATAAATATATATATATAAATATATATATATATTAATAAATGTCCTTTATTTAATTACCATTAATACATTTTTATATCATCATCAACTGTAGAATTTGTACAGCTTATTTAAGTGAAAAGTCCCAAGGTGCATCATTGCTGTAGCCTCGACTTTGAAGAACTTGCGTGTCAGACCCTTAACAGCCGCCGAAGCCACCTTCTCTTCTTTGACGGGGGGGCAAACGTCTCAGAATTATATTATTCGCGTACAAGAGGGTGCATGACTTTTTTAGGGCGCATAGTTACGAAATAGGATACAATACGTTTTATAACGGCTGAGATTTCTTGTTTATTGGCCAATAATTGGGATTCATTGGATTCCAGATAAACTGTGATGCGTTCGTTGTCTGGGCAGAAGACAATACGTTAGTAATCGCAATATGATAAGAAGACTAAGACTAATTGGTTGGCCATTTGTCATTACTCTTCTGTTGATTGAACTGCTAACTACTCACACAATTAAAATTAATAAGTGCAATTAACTAATGAAAATGAAAGCTTGAATAGAATTTGTGCTGGTATTAAATTCATAGCTTTCAGCATTGAATCTACAGCTGATTTTGACATAATAGTAAGGTAAATTAATTTCGCATGTTTATTTTAATCATAACGTTTTGAAACCCGGCTTGAATGTTGAGAATTTAAGATCAACATCCCTTACCTAGGTATTGTAAAAAAAAAAGAAACGCATCATGACGTACATTTCCCTCATGGGCATACCACACAGCAGATCCACCAATCTCCAAAATTCAATCAAAGTTGTTTAGGCCATCAATGTGGTTAAACAAAAACTGTAGCATACTCCCAGGCTGTCATTGTCTGAGAGTTGTATGCAAGCTGTAGCGTTGCCACATTTCTTCAAACCATTGCAATTCGGCTTATTATTCATCAACTCATTCCGTCTCTCTCTCACACTTTATGTGTCCATGTTGCTTGTCATTGTGTGTCTGTGGCGTAATTGCAGGAAATGACTGCCACGCCCATTGTGGGCCACACGGCTACAGAACAACAACATCATGGATAGAAAGTTTCAAAAAATAGAAAAAAAAAATCTGAACATAGCAACAGGAATAAAACTTTGCTCACGCCGCTCTTGCTGTTGTTGTTGTTGTTGGTGCTGTGTGTGCAAAGAGGAACAAGTGCAATGATTGCTTTATTTTCATTTTATTTTTTTCTTATTTTCCTCGTTGCCTTTTTTTTACAACTTTTCTTTTCATTACTGCATTTGCGTTGGTTGCTAGGCTCAATCGCCATGCAATTTATCTACATATGTGTGTGTGTGTGTGTGTGTGGGTGTTAGAGCATTTCTCAATATTTTGTTCTCTATCTAGCTTACGTTATTATTAATATTATTTTTATACTCAGTCCAAGCTGTAAGAAGAAGAAGACTCTCCTGATTTGATGGTCCAGTGTGCAAACATTCATATGTACATATGTATTTATTCAACTTTTATGCAAAAAGCAGCAAAATCTTCTTATTTTCCATGGCTGTGTGCTCAGTTGTATTGAATGATGTATGTATGTATGTATATACATATGTGTTTAAGTGGTTGGTGAGGGAGGCAGGGTTAAGCGGTGGGTTATACGTTTGCTCTGCTACCGATGCGTGCTTAAGTAAATCTACCGTACGCCCGGTTGGCTATTTGGTGTGACCCCCATGGCCGCACACCAGTGCTTGTCTATCAACGCACACTTCTTCTGTCAGCTACTGTTAAACACTGGCATCTGGAATAGTTGGCACATGAGTTATTTGCTTGAGCTTGCTTTTTACAATGTCTGAAGCTACTATGTATGTAGCTGTTTATGATATTAAAATAACAGCAACTTTAGCTAAAAATATTACTGGGAATAGCAAACAGGGTAACTCAATGTCGCCAATTTTTTACTTCTATATACTTGTTTGTAGTTCGTATGGCCTGTTATTCTTGGTCTTGGTCAATTATGATGCGGATTGCAACTGCAGTTGGCACGCTTCCCACAGATGTTGTTGTTATAGTTGTTATTTATTGGCATATTCAGTTTTATGATGCTTAAATTCACTCACGCCCGTTACAAATGTGCGATTGATCTCAATGCAGTCATGATAAATTCTAAGCAAAGAGTGTCAGAGAGAGAAACTAAAATACACACATAGTATTGTACACACACATGCGAACATGTCGCATAAATTTGTTATGATATGACCGCATGCGTCGTAATTAGACTAGAGAGTTCTTTGAACCTTAACGGTACTTAGTTTCGTATCGTGTTTTGGCGCCAAGTCCGCAACGAAAGCGATGCAAACAAGCAAAAGTGTAAAATGAACTCAGCACTCAGAGACAAATTCAGAGGAGAAGGAGGCAGAGGCTGCGCAAGAGCAAAATACGAAGCAAAGTCCAAAAATGCAAGCCCCAAACTTAATGCAGACGCTGGCTGACTGTCTGTCGTTCCTTGCATTTCTAGTAGTCACTTACATTGCATTCGCTGCTGTTGATGCTAACGGCGCTGCCCGCACGCACTTACATTGACATGCACACGTATACATATGCATTGAAACGTACAAAGCAACGGTAGCAGTCTGCCTGTGCTTGGCTGCTGCAAAGTCAGTAACCCCACTCGTTGACAGCAGCAGCAGCAAAAAATACAACAAACACTAGCCGAAAGCGCCCGAGAGTTGGGGGCAGGGCATACAATAGCAAAAGGCCGGAGCGAGAGAGCGAGAGAGAGCGCGTACTCAGTAAGCATGCGAATTTATGTGCAGTGATTTTGTTTTTATTTTCTTCCTTTACATTCACATACATACATACATACATTTTTTGATGTTGTTGCCAACTCATCAGAAGTCCTCCCATTCTCCATAAAAGCAACAATAACAACAACGACAAAACTCTTAGTCATTCAAGGCATAGCAAAATGGAAAAACTGCAGCACAGCATTACCATCAAGTGAGAGTGAGTTGTGCGCAAACATTTTGCATTGCAGAAAGAGGATGGGGGGCAATCTTCTGCGGGTGCCGACCCACACTTCACAGCATCGTAGTGCACCCCACCCTTGAAAACAGAAAAAGCGACAACAGCGACGCCGCTCATTTGCGTAGAGTAAATGCAAACAAGTCGTGCGTTGTTCGTCCCATACGAAAGCCTCACACACATACACACACGTACACGCATGAATGCAATCCGCGAAATAGGCAAAGAGAGAGAGAATTTACATTGGCGCGTGTAAAAGCAATGTTACACACAGTAGAGGCCATACGAATTGGAATGCACACAAAAGCATTGGCTTATCTCTTATACAACCAAATAACTGAGCAGAAAGCAGACTTGCTTGATGACTTTAAAAAAGATTAATAAAAAACATATGAACTTGTGCACACATATCATTTTATTGAAACCATGTGTATAGATTTAATTAACCATCACTGTAGGTCAACTCGTTGCCTGTGAGTATGCATGCAGTTTTGTTGTTGCTGCTGCTGTAGCAGCGCTTTACTCATTTTAGCTTTTTGCCTTCGCATGGCGTAAATTATTCGTATGCGCTGTGTGTCTGAGCTTGTGTTGTAGTTGTTGTTGCCAAGTGCGGCTGCACTAGTGAAAGATGAGAAGCAAAAATAAAAAAACAGCGAAATATAAAAGAATGAAATAACTGCTGACGAGAGCGGGGGCGCGCGCATAAAGGGAGCTGATTGGGGGTCGCAGTGCAGCCGTCTGTCGTGCTGCGATGCTGTTGAGTTGTAAAGACGAGTGCACTAAGCGGCTATATGTGAGTGAGTTTGACTGTATACGATTGTATATGTATGTGTTCTGCGAGTTACTATGCCTGTGTGTTTGATGCCTGCCTGCCTACTGCATCTGCCTGGCAACGCGAAAATATGTTGAGCAAGAATCGACGACAAGGAATATAGTTGTATGAAAAAAGTACGAATTGTGGAGCTACGCGAGGGTTATGTACGGGACTACAGCAGTGGAAGTGAGGTAGCACATAGAGGGGGATGATATGATATTGCTGGTATGATGGTATTAGGTGTGCTGCTGCGCGCTTTTTCTTCTGATTGCAAGGCCCAAAGATGAGATGACGAAGTGAAAAAAAGGCAAAAAAAAAAAAAAACATCGTCCAAGAGGCATGACAAATAAGTGTGCTGTAACAGAGAACGTACGACTTTAAGAAATCCCTGACAAGACCAGATTGAATTTACATCTTTACTTTGTGCTCTGTTTTTGGCTAGTAAAATTGCATGAAATTTGTATACAAGCGTTAATTACGCCTTGAATTTGAACACTAAAATTTTTGTCTCTTGGATTGCAGCACGGTTGCGACTTTAAACTCACAGAAAATCTGCATCTTGATTACACTAACAACCAACCAGAGCAACTGCAAACAATTTTTGAAATCGTTTCAATGGCGCCTGTTGCTATTTCATCGGTTTTGGTGTTGCCATTGGATGTTCTCTAATTGGCATTAATGCATTTCTCAATTAACTTGCGATAATGTTGCTCAATTTGAGGCGTGTTTATGTCCTGTGCTAGCGTAAAGAAGCGAAAAACTCATCAAAGCATTGTTCGACTTCCCTGCGAAGTTCACAGTAAGGTAAGTGCAACTTAGCTATGCTGTTTTATGTGCAAGTGTGTGCAATGAATACAATTATATGTGTTAAATTATTGAAAGTGTCAGCACATAATATGTAGTTTCTTAAGCAATTCCGCTTATTCCAAAAATATTACGATATTTATAAAGCATTGAGCGCTTCAATTACTACACAAACAGAAGCCGATCTATCCATCAAATAATTCGAAAGCGTTGCAAAATGTATAAAAAATGTTGCCAAAGTCGGTGTCAAAAGCAAAACGCGAATAGCACGAATATCATGATGAAGAAGGTTTGTTTATGTACACAATATAGAGAGAGAGAGAGAAAAGGCAGACAACAAGAAAGGAACGCTGCTGTGCAAAAAAAAAATATGGCGTATAAAATTTGCATTAAATCACTTTATTTCAGTCCCAAGAGAAACGTCAAACGGTAGCCAATGCCAAAGTGGAATGTGTTGCAAATTGCAATGCAATATGCCCAACGATGACGATGACGGCGGCGTTGAGTTGAAAGACAAAATGCGAAAGAGTATAGCGAAAAAGTATAAAAATAAACAAAACAAAATGCGACCGACAAGAATAAACAAAGTCGAGCCATTTGCTACTGTTCTGAATGCTGGAGGCTGCTGCTAACCGCGCGTCGCTGCAGGCGTTGGCGCGACGTCGTCGTTGCCAATAGCTGAGTCCAACAAAGTACAACTGGAGCTGAGCGTGAGTGGGAGCGAGGCAAAAATAAATTTTATTTGTATATGACAGCAGCAGCAGCAACAATTCAAAGAAATGCATCAAACGTCAAAGTTACGAGCAAACGTTGTTGCTACTGTTATAGTTCGTGCTCTTGTTGTTGTTGTCTATGCTTTTGATGATTTTCTGCTGATGAAATTGATTTGAAATAGGACACAGCTCGGATTAAATTTCCAATGCCCCGAGAGAGAGAGAGAGAGAGAGAGAGAGCAAACAATAGGTAATAAACATTGGCAAGAGTCCGAGTCTAAATCCACCAACAAATCCTACTAATAATCCAGCTGAGCGAGATAAAAACGTGCGAAAAAGCTCATTTGTGTTAAGCTTCAATTTTGAGATTTTGAGAAATTTAAATACGGCTGCAACCAAACCAGTTCGAACTTGAAATTATTCCATTAAGTAATGTTAAGTAGAGTTTCAAAAGGTTATATAAAATAAAAACAAATACATAAACAGCTTTATACTACGATATTTATAAACTTCCTTCAAATTAGTATCAAATATTATCAAATGTATCTGTTTCCATTAATTTAATTCATATTTATACCTAATCGGTAGTTTGGTTTTAGCTTACCCACAAGGCCAATAACATCCGAGAGCAATGCCTAGGCCCTAGGTAGCCTAGCATTACTTTAAATTTAATATTAAAATTGCTTTTAACCACGAATCGAAGGCAAAATACTTTTGCAAGCTGCCGACAGTTTCGTATTTTCCCAGGAATATTAAGCAATTAACGTTAGGCAAATTATAGTGCTAAAGCATACATGTATGCATACAAAGTAAGTGTCCCTACTCATAAATATGAATGTGTTCCCATTTCAATATGTGGGTGGAATAAAATGATACGTTACAAATAAGGTACTTAACTGTAAACTGTGATGTGGTTAAGCTATCAAAACAAATTGCTAACGAATAGAAAAGTAATGATGATGATATGATGTTGGCAACCCTGCAAAAGCATGCAGCGTTGCATTTTTAACTTTGTATACTTATGCAATGCGAAGCCATTACATATTTATAAAATACACACAAACAAAAATAAAACCAACACATTTTCGTAATCTAAGTTTGAAAACAAATGCGTTTCGTATAGTTTTTGTTTTGCTGCAGTTCTTTGGTTTTTATTTGTACGACATGCAAATTGCATTTGATTGAGCTCTAAATGCAAATTTCTTGCGCTGTTGTGTTTTGATTTCGTTGTTATAAACGCGTGCGGTTTAAATGAATGTGCAGCAGCCAGCATGCGAACATTTATTTATTTTGTATTTCGCCAGTTTTTTTCATTCTGTTTTGTTATACAATATTATTCAATGTGCAGAGCATCGATCGAGATTTTTTTTTTTTTTTTTTTTTTTGCTGCATGCATAGACGGATGAATAGATGGATTGATGGCTGGATAGATGGATGATGCCATATGGATGAATAAACGAACATACGCGGCGGATTTATTTTGTAAATTGGTTGAAAACTAAAAGCGCTATTCAAATGTAAAGTGCATATTATATCGAGATTATCGCACCAAAAGTAAGCAACCTATTTTAGTTGCAGCAAAAAAAGCGAGATTGCAAGCAAATGAAAGGATATCAAGAAAACATCCTGGCTATCCATCTTTTCAATTGTTTGTTACCACATAACTCTAACTAACTCTAACCTTACCTACCATAGAACTACTTTTTATGTGAAACATTTTTGATAGAAAAAGAATAAAATTGTGACATTATTCTTTTATATTTCTATTGAAATAGAATTATACTTTGATTGGTATAGTATGTAACTTGAACTCGAACAGAAAATCTCTGCGTTTTGTCTTACACCCAATAATTGGTTTCAGGCAGTGCCAGCAAAAAATGCAATAAAATTCTAAGAAATCCCAATCAAATGTTGCAGGAATGGAAAAAAAAGTTCCAGTAATGCAATGTACAATAAACTTAACTTTAAAATTGTAAGTTATGGTTAAGTTCATGTTTTCCCTTTAGCGGTTTTTATAAAATATATATTTATATTGTTTCTTTCATAAACACATTGCTTATTTGAGCGTAGCTTTTAGCCACTTCCCAGATGGACGACAAAAGCATTTGCATAAAATTGATTTTATTCCGTTACCAAATTAGACAAACAAATTTTGAAACAGGATGGTCCTGGTCCAAAAATACTTTCTCTTGGGGCCAGTCAATGGGCGGTCAACTTGACAGCTGCCTGGCCTTAAAGCAATTTCCTATCTGCCAGATTGTCAGGGGCATTGTTTTTGTGCTTCTTGTTGTTAAGACCCATTGAAATAAGTCATAATTGGAGTGACTTATCAAATTGAGCAACTGGCTATTCACATTTTTTAACTTTGCCACGGGATGCTGATCTCTTTTATAAACGCATATGTTTCAATTTACGCATAATAAAAAATCAATGAAAACCTTAACAACAACAAGAATAAAAACAGTAAAATCGGACGTCGTTGTCGTTGCTGACACACGCCACCGCATTGAGTCAGGGTTTAACTTTATTATCAACTTTGACTAACAATGCTAATGAGGCTCCAATGTAAAAGTTGTCTTAAAAAAAAAAAAAAAACTTTCAAATTATCAGTGGTATAGAAATGTGCGTGTTGCATGTGTGTGGGAGTTTGCCAACAAAGCTAGTAAAAGTGATAAAAAGTTAGTGCTTTAAAAATTGTTTACTGGGTAACATGGTAATGGGAATCAATAGAATTGGAAAATGGGAAAATTGACAAAGACTTGCGGCAGTGCATTAGCCTCGTTGTTCTATAATGGTTTTTAAATTTTCTATTGCTTAGATAGGTTTTTGCTTCAGTAGATTGTATGAACAAACAATTCGTGTGTTAAAAACAAATACAGCAAAAAGATAGCTTATTAATTTAAAACTTTATTTTCTTAATTAGGGTACACAATTAATTAAATGGTAAAAGTTTTTTAGGCCCTTAAGTGATGAAGTATCGTACACAGTATACGCATTAGACAGAAAAAAGGCCTCAGATAATAATTAATTATAAATAAGAGCATTATAAAAAGCATGAAAAACAACAACTTCGAATCTGGGCCCCCCCTAAAAGAGCCTTATACCAATTTAACACGTATTTATATTCAGGCTCACAACGGTTCCGCCTTTGACAAAATATTAATGCGCAATAACCTTAAAAATGTATACATATAAATCAAACCCACGCAGCACCTAAAAGCGGCAGGGACCAGGACCAGCTAAAAAGAGAAAAACCCTCCAAGAACTCAACGCAACATTAAACAACCCACATAGTACATAATATATACATACACACACACACACTCAGAAGTACACACAAACACACACGTGCTTTTTCATATGTCACACATTAGAAGTACATAACAAAATTGTTGTTGGGGTAGCTTTCAAATGAAAAAAAAAAAAATTGCAAAAAAAAGAAGAAAATACACAAGGGGGAAAAAGTATTTCAATCGGCAAAAACAACTAAGTCACGAACAAAGGAGGCAAGGGAGATGCTGAAGATGAAAAAAAAGGTATCTTTAGAATTTTTTCTTAAGTAACCGCATAAAACGCTTACACAGCAGCGGGCAAATGGGACAAGGGATCTTCTTGGTTATAAAAGTTTTCATTCGCAATGATTAGGGTTCTCCCATTGCCCCCATCATTACTGCGGGGTCTAAAGCAAACTATTTTGACCACAAGTGTCAAAGGCAGACAGGCAAGCATAATCAACCCCCATCGCAATTTGGGGGAATGAACTGTGAACCACTTTAGCACTTAGTTAACATAACGGACCCCAATTGATTTACACAAACCAGGCATTTTTCTATAAAAAACAAAAAAAACCAAATATGATATTAAAATTGCAGAGTGTAAAGTGTAAAGGGGACAAATGATATGACAGAGACTTAGAACGTACAATATTTCGAAGGTAATAATTAAATAAACTCAATCAACTGAAAGCCATAATATTATAAATATTAAATGAAATGGATATATGAGTGGATGATTCAGGGTCAGAATTATGTCGATTGCTTCATTACCAACTATTTAAAACTTAAATTAAGATTTTGCGTTTGCCCTTTAGTTAGTATGTTTACGGTCTCTTAATGAAAGTTATATAGTTTGTGCAAGAATAACGAACTTGGAAACAGTAGATATATCAGATCAGAATTTTCTTTCAGTTAAACTTAACAAGGAAATTATAAATCCAATATAAATCCTAATAAAAATGGGACCTTATCCTAATTAACTTTCCCTCGACTGAATTCCAGGCCCGGTACGCTTAACTCATACTAAGTATTACTAATGTTTCCCCGTGCGTTTCACGTTTAGTACGAAAACTATAGGACCCTCTTCATATTAAGACCCGTTCCACTCGTTTTGTTGTCGGAATACGTGTGTTTAAGCTTAATGTGCGTCAACTACAACAGCTGCTGGCCTAAATGCTCAAAGGAATCGTTATTTTATTGGTTCATTTTTATTTTAAGCTTTCTTCTTGCCTCCAATGGGGATACAAAAGCGTAACAAGCTGCTTGTGACAAAGCTGAAGTAAGGTAAAAAGTGTTTGCTAACCATGTTAAATAAAACATGCTCAATTGACTTGGGAGAGCTTTTGCAATTGGCTAAAAATACAACACGCGATGGTTAAACACAGAGATTCTTAATAAAATTAATTTAAATGCTGTGTGAATAAATAGTAAAAAATTTAGTGAGATTGGTCAGCTGATAAGCAATATACAGCAATATCAACTGTAGTAATATAATAGCGCCTAGCATTTACATAAAAAATAAATAAAATTATCACAGTTTTATCTCTTTTTGGACTTAGTGTATCTCATTTAGATATGCGGGCGAAATATTTTTAGAGTCTTAGAATATTTTATGCAAAGCAATTTGAAGCTTAATGAAAACTAACAACTCAAAAAGTCAAAGTGTGTAAAGGTAAATAGAAAATCGAAACATAATATCATGTAAATATTTGACACCACTTAGCAAATGCGTTTGCGTACTTTGTTCGTCTTGGTTTTGTGTTCGTCTGTCATGTTTTCTTTTTATTTGATTTTTGGTTTGGTGTGATCTATGAAGAAGATTGTAATCGCAGAGCAGTGCGAAACGCGACCAGAAAACATAAAAACAAATAAACGCAAAATATTCATTTGTATGAGTTTGTTTTTTGTGTTGATCCTCTACTAGCTTTGTGTATGTATACTATTTGTAAGCACAGTCTCCCTGGGGCTTGTCAGACTATTTATTTGACCACAATGGAGAGAGAAGCAGTAAGCAATGGTTCACCCTTTTCTTACCACACTTCTCCCCTCCTTGCCAGCTCATCGTGTTGCTGTTTATATAGTCACTAATTGATTGTGGCTTATCTTAAATTTCAGATCAAAGCACGAGGCTGATGACGAGGCGATGATGAGTAAGAAGAAAAAGGTGAGCTAGATAATAAAAAAAATAAGTCAAAAAGGGGCAAAACAAATTAAACAACAAACAGAAAGAAATTTGTTTGTTTTTATCAATTATTCGAAAACAAATTTTAAAAGCCAAATGTGATCAATGCCCCACTAAACCTAAACATAATTTGAGGTCAATGATTTTAAGAAGAATATGAAAAGATAATCAATACGTTAGTAAATTTAAGAATAAAATTTTTTCAAAAGCATATAATTTGATTGGGGAATAAGTGCCATCAATTTCAATTAACTCTCTCTATAATATCTTTAAGTTTTTTTTTGCTGAAAGCTTTTTGTATAAGAAATAAATCATTCTCTCACTTTCAATTTTATTCATAGGTTTATTTTGCTATTCAATGGCGAAGATTATAATTTGTCTTTTTGCAATTTTGTCAGTTTAATTGTAAGTTCATTGAATAACATTCCATTTGAACGCTTCCCTAAAAAAAAGGCCTAGGCAAATAGAGAAGATAAAAATAGAAAATAAGAAGATACACATACAAACATGCTTTATCTGCAGCTCGCATTTTGTTAGAGCCTTCGCCTTATTTATTCGGCTTTAAGGTGTTGTTTGTTTAAACCGCAAAAACAGGATAATATCAAGGACAAACAGAAAGCGCCAAACAAAACAAATTGGGGCTAAAAAAAAGGTCAAAGGTTTAAGCAAATGTATGAAATGGTTGCCAAGAGATACTATACGCAGATTTGTACACCTGCATACAACTTTCGACATTATTTATAATAATTACATCCATTGCTGATTTGTGTTTTTGAGTCACGCCAAGTTTCGATTACTCAAAAGACCTTTGTGACATCTCGACGACATCACAAATGAAAACTCGTTAGTGAGTCAGTTTGTCTGTTTGCCCAGGCGTTCGATTGGTCAGCTATTAGATAAACTCAGACGGAAAGATTTGAATGCTGCTCGATTTCACAATCTCTGAAAATTGATCAGCCGTTTTAAATCGAGTGGGATGCATTATGATAAAGATGTTGAAATCGCTTTAATGATTGGAGAGATTGCATAGGCTTAGGCTTAGTCCGACTTAATAAATAAAAAACCTTGACAAACGCAGATGAAGCAACAATGATTAAAGGTTATCTTCATGCTTTTCCTAACTTTTATGCTGACTGAATTGCAGACCTTTAAGCCAGAAAGCTCTATCTTACAGTTGTTTTCTTTGGTGACAAAAACGAGTTTTGATGGAAAATTTCCGCACGTGAAAAAAAATCAAAGTTGTTGATAAATACATCGGCTTATTGACTTGTTTTAATGGATATAAAAAAGCAATCATAGCTTTGCTTTCTTAAATTAACTATGTAGATGGCGAAGAAATAGTTAATAAAACTTATTCAATTGTTCTGCAGCTCTTTGGGTTTACTTTGGAACCCTTGAGAAAACCCGCTAACCTAAAACAATAAAACAGCAAACACTCGCACACACAAACACACACACACACTTACGCAATAACACCCACACTTGTGTTTTTAAAAAGAAATAAGACGAAAATAAGCTACTGATTCTGATGTGGATGCTTTGAGGCATCATTGGAGAGGCACTTGCTTGGTTTGCCTACGCTTAACGAAAAACCCAACACAACGCATTAATTAATTTTATTGAATTTTATTTCTTGTGCTGGCATTGTGTTAATAGCTTAGATGAAAAACCCCCCGTTTCTGTCCCTCCCCCTTTGACTAACTAACTACTCTATGCGATATACGAAACGATAATGTGGCAGGCGAATCGTGTCAAAGTAGCAACAAATTTTGTGTGTAGGTTGCTTGACGGCACGCCTTGACTTCGGTTTGGTTTAGCTTTGGTCTCGGGGCTTGGTTTGAGTTTTGGGTCTAGTATAAGCACTGGGTCTGGGTCTGGTACCCGGTACCGGTTCGGTTCATGTGCATGTGCATGCGTGGGCCGGCCGGTTTCTATAGTATAGAAATACACAAACGTAGTAAATTAAAAGTGCAATCACGAAAACCAAGCACGCCGCCGCTGGCACTACTGCTATTGTTACTGATTAGCTGAGTAAAAAATGTGGATGCGAAAAAAAAAAATTAAATATACACAAAAAAAATATTGTTGATGCATGTGAAAAAAGAAATAAAGCAAAATCAAGGTTGCACTTGAGCCACATAAGAACCGGGCCCATAAAAACTGCATCTACATTCACATAACCTAAAGCTGAGCTCAGTTTTGTATAGTCTGCATTCAAAATTCCTAAATTGTGATGAAAAGTGGCACCAACATCATTTTGCAATGTGTTTTTAAAAATACATCAAAAATAAAAATAGTTTCGATTAGATTAGGTAGCTGAAACTAGGCGATAGAAAATGTGTCCGGCTTAAAATGAACACAAACATATTAACTCATATGAATGTACATTATGTAAATGAACTTAGGTCCACATTCTAGACAAATAATTGATTACTAAGCGTTTATTCTGTTTTCACGTTTTTTCTTTAATCGACAAAAGTTTAATCATCAGCAAACAGCACTATATATAGCTTTTTAAAAATCGATTAGCGAAGCTTTTTGCAATTATTGTACGCTAAGGTACAAAACATTTAAACGCATAATAATATAACTTATATTTGTACAAATTTATTAACTCTTATGATAATCAATTGAAATCGATTTGTTTTGGTTGCCTCAAATAATATTTTAGCGTATTCAATTCACCCAGTTACGTATTTAATTCACTTTAGATGCATACCTGGAAAGTATAAGAAAAATAAAACATTTATTAGCTAGTTTTATATATGGGATAAAAACGAATATTTATTGAGAAATGTATCTTAAAAATGATTGTAGATAGTATTGCCAACATATTGTTGAATATTGATGACGAAAAGAAACCCAGTAAACCCAAATTGTTGTCAGTCTGGTGACAGTCTGGCGGCAATCATTTCTTAAGCAGGCCATCAAAGCAAACAACAAAATACCTTTACAGACATTTTTTTGTAAATATTTCCATGGAACTTTCAAAATAACATTTTGGAGCTGATTATTTACATGCTGTGTTGATTCGTGTGTTGAATATTTTTTTCGGTGTGGTATTTCAAATATTTTTTTGCATAATTATGACAGGACAGCAGCAGTAGCGGCAGCTTTGTGATGCTTAACACAACTCAATTTGGTCAAAAAGACATTCATTCATTCGATTGGGTATAAGAACAAGAAATGGTTGCGGTTTGTAACTCTGTATGTAGATACATAAACTAAGTGTGTGTTTGTAATTTATTCAGACAGTTTTATTTATATTCACACTCGCAGATAAACATGTAAATCAAACATGAACTTTGACTGATGGCGACAAAACGACGCCTTCTCTCACGTTTACAGTTGTTGTTGTTATGGTGCGAAGCTAAATTATTGCTCCCATTCAACCAGATTTGTGTGTTTTTTTATTCATGTTACACAACAAAGTCTCAAATCAACAAGATCTTTAAAATTTCACTACAGGTCGAGCATGAAAAGGAATTTCGCAAATTGATATTCCCAATTAGAACTTTGTTTTTGTTCCAAGCCAAAGCGAGAGAATTTTAAGGGCATACCAAGAACTAAACAACTCGAAGGCAATTTGCCGGCATGTAAAAATAGTTTGCAAGAATTTCGCAGAAAAAATATTTATGTGTATTTATTTATTTATATTTTCTTTTTATAGCTTTTGGTTTAATTTTCAAAAGCATGCGGTCGCAATTGGTTCTCGCATTATTTACGCAGCATTAAAATGTATTAAAAATGTTGAGAAAAAGTACAAACATAAATGTTTAAGTGTGTGTGCTAGGTGGGTGGGCGGTCAGTTGAGAATTGGGGGCCAGAACGAAAGTGTTGACGCGTGTGAAGCGTTGCCGGAAAAAACAGACGTCAAAAGTAGGCAAAAGTATGTTAATATATATGTATATGTATATTTTATGATCGGCTGTTTAATCGTATATATGTATGTGAAACTATATTGAAATGCGTAACGATTAGCGCATGAATGAAAATCGTACGACCAATGCCTAGTATCAAGAATTTTGGGAAATTCTTTTTCTTTCTTCTTTCAATTTCGACGCAAATTTGTTTTATACAACGTACATTAAATGATTATTTGTTTGGCGTCAAAATAAACGATATACGTTTTTATATATACATATATGCACATCAGTTGATTTTGCGCCAAAAAAGAATCGAATATTATTGCAGATAAATTGCATTTGATTGTTGTTGTTGCATATATATTTTTGCAAAATTTATAGATAGACATACGGCCGGCTGGCTGGCATTTGTAGATACATTCTACATATAGTCATTGAGAGTGTGTGTTTTGTCCAACCCCAAAAACACATATATGTATATATATATTTCACATACAAACTTGCTCGTTATACTTATACGGGGGACTTGAAAAACGCAACGCGTATTAATATGTATACTTTATGTATTTATATAGACATATATTGTATGTATTATTGTGTTTGGTGTATTTATTTTGTTTTTTCTTTTGCTTTTCATCTGCTATTTTATTTTTGTCTCGGCTGTCTGAGAGCTCGAAATAAGTTTCATGAATTAAAAATGAACGAAACGTGCTGTCCGCCCGTCAGTTGGTGTTGTTATATATCCATACATATGTACATACATTTATGCACATACATTTATCGTTTTAATTTATATAATTATTTTTGCACGTACGCTCTTGTTTCGTAGGTCGTCGTTGTTTGATGGTTAAGAAGACTTTATTTTTTATTATTTACATTTTTTGTTTATTTATTTTTATTTGTTTGCATTCGTTCTCTTTTACTGTTGCTTCAATTTAATTCCTAACGTTGGGCAGACTCTTTTTAAAATGATTAATCTTGTTTTAAAAGTTACAATAATTTGTAGGGTGTAAATAAATCCGATAATAATTTTCTTTATTAATAAATATTGTGAATAAGTTTGAGACAACACTTTTTTTAATACTCGTTACCGAAGGCTGGAAAATCGATAACTTCGTTAACTCAAAATCGATAAATCAACCTTTTTAGCACATCCTTACAGCTAGAACTAGTGAGATGAAGAGTCAGATTTTAAAAAGAGAGAGACAAAAATTATCAATTTCCTAAAGGCACCTTCAACTAAGTCAATCGTGAATTCTGACAGCCTTACTTGAATTCATGAGAATCGAGTAGAAGGATTTAAATCAAGTTAAAGCCTTAATGGCAAGTTGCCTATAATTATACTCGCTACCGAAGGGAAAGAGTATATTGGTTTTGTGCAATGTCCGTCATGGTGTCTGTCCGCCTGTCTGTCTGTCTGTCCGTCTGTATGAACACTACTTTTTTCCACACCCTTCTAACTAGAGACTTGAAATTTTCCAATTCTATTATCTACGAGACAAAAATGATCACTTTCCTGAAGGCACCGTCAACTAAATCAATCGTGAATTCTGACAGCCTTACTTGAATTCATGAGAATCGAGTAGAAGGATTTAAATCAAGTTAAAGCCTTAATGGCAAGTTGCCTATAATTAAACTCGTAACCGAAGATAAAGAGTGTATTGGTTTTGTATTGGTATTGGTGTCTGTCCGCCTGTCTGTCCGTCTGTATGAACACAACTTTTTTCCACACCCTTCCAACTAGAAACTTGAAACCTTCCAATTCTCTTTATCTACGGGAAAGTAAATTAAAGTGTCAAGATTGGGTCTCTACGACAACTGGGGGGCTGGTAAATCGATAAATTCGGTAACTCAAAACCTATAAATCAACATATTTCGCACATCCTTACAGCTAGAGCTACCAAATTTGGTGTGCAGATAGCTACTAGCAACCCCCAAAAATCTGCATTAAAGTTTTGGAACCACGCCCATTCATTCCACCCCCCTTTCCCCACCTCTTACAAACTTTGAGCTGGTGTCACCAAATTTGGTATGAAGATAGCAATTGACATCCCACAAAGATCTGCAGCAAAAATTTGGATGCCACGCCTACCCATACCGCCCCCAGCCCCCCTTTCCCCACTTTTACAAACTTTGAGCTAGAGTCATAAAATTTGAAAGGAAGACAGCTGGTGGCATGCCCTGCCACATCCTTACCCCTTTGCAATCATGCCTCTTTTTACCGGATTTAAAACTGGGAACCAGTATACCGCAGTCGGTTGCGTTCGACTGCAACGGTTCCACTTGTTTTATAGTGAACAAGTGTTAAAGTTTATGCTCGATAAAAGTTAATTTATCTTGATATTTTGGCCATTACATGCTGTGAATAATAACATGTGATTATGTGTTATGGATAGTTAAGATTGAATATCGCTTAGAAATGTTTGAATATTTGTTTAAAGCCAAAGTGATGAGTTTATATGCAAATTGTATGCGTTCTTAATTTGATCATATTAAAAATGTTAATTAAATTAGTATTGGCTATAATTCAATTCATACTATTAATAAGTATAATCTTGATTTTCTTTTATATCTAACAAGTCGTTTTTTGTTGATTAGCCTTTAAAATATGCATGTTAATAACAAACATATGCATATGTATTAACAAATTATTGAAAATCTTCCATATTTTAATGGCTACCAAAAAGAAAAGACAAATGTACTTAAGTTTAAGGAATCTAAATTTTTTTTACAAAAAATACATTCTATTTTGACTTGACTATGTTTTTTTATCGCAAGAAAAACCAAAATATAGTTGCAAAAACTTTAATCAATTGTTGTGCAGCGCAATCGCAATAAGCTTCCGAAACGATTTGCTACTCGAAAATTACTATTTTAATACCAAACTCAATTGCGAGTTAACCAAATCTAGAAAATTATGTTCTCAAATCTTTTTTTAAGTGCACAAAGCACACTTGTTAGCAATAACAACAATTTTTATTTAAGAAAAAGTGTTTGTCAGTCTCTTTCACTGTGTGTGTGATTGTTTCGGTCGTTGTTGCCACACTCTCATTCCTTTTATACAACACAAATACACACACTCTCTCTCTCACACACACACACACACAGCTCGTTGCTTTTCAAGTTTGTTTTTACGTTTTTACGCGCGAGCTTCCAACAGAATTTTTACGCATACGATGGCGACGATGATGATTATGATGATGGTCATGATCATGATCATTATGAAAAGCCGATGATGATGATGATGATGATGTTGTTGTTGTTGGCAACAACAGATCCCAATACCAGTACAGAGTCGTGGAGCTTCTCCACATTGCCACCACGCCCCCGGGACTACAAAATGAGGCGATGGCAATGCGTCGCGACGCTCATGTATCTAGATAAGCAGACAGCAGCAGGCCAGAGTGCCACAGGAATAACAACAAAACACAATGACAAACCAACTTAAAGATACCCAGTACAATTTTAACAGAGCAGGGTTTCTTTTTTTTAGAAGAACACAAATATACATTTTATTTTTATGTATTATTGCAGTGATCGGTTAACATTTTCATCAAACACGAAAAGAAACAAATTATATTTGGACATAATTCTGTTTTTTTTTCAAACTATTCTGTAGCAATTTTTCGAAACTACAGTTTGATTAGAATCTGTTAATGTTTAAAGATAAATTATGTTGCCTTTTTGATTCTGATATTTTCTTTGTTCCTGTTTGGAATCTTTTATCTTTTCTGCCGAGTTTCCAATTTTTGGAGAAGCCTAATAAGCCCAGAAACAATATGCTGATAACAGGGTATGACAACAGGCAATGGGTCGCTTGGGTCCAACAGCAAGCAATATAACGATGGCCGACTTTGTGTTGTTGTTGTGTCATTAATATATTTTTTTCCCCTTTTTCCTTTAGGTTCTTGTAGTTGTTCTTGTTGTTGTTTGCTCGTTGGCTTCTTTCTTTTCAGGCAGCCAAATTACGCGCATTTGTTTACTAAAGATACACACAAACAGCAAAAGGTACACACATGGCCAGCACTATATTGTATATACGTTTATACAAACGTTCATAGTTTTCGATATGCTGCTACTGTATGTGTGTACACATGAATTTGTATCTGTATCTGCGTGTATATCTCTCTCAGCCATTAAGCTTAAATAATACGAAAATAAATAATGAAGAAGCAAATAAAAACAACAACACCTAAGAAAATCAAGCAGAAGAGGAAAACTTTTTGGGACTTTCTTGTAAGAGATAATAAATTTCAAAAGTATCTTACAAATATGCTGCACTTGTTTTTCAAGCAGATGCTTTGCTGTGTGCATTTAGTGCAGCATTTAAGTGAATTTTGTGTCCATTACATAAAACTTAAAGTTAAAGGCCAACTACGATGGTTGTCGTCATAAGGTGATGGAGGAAAATACTAGCTGCTACCGTTCGGACAAAAGATTGCTATACAATACACACGGTTGCATTTTGAGTGTGGCAGTGTGGCAGGCACTTGGTTTTATTTGCTTTTTAACGTGGCACAGCGTGAGGTAGGGGGGGCAATGTATGTCTGTGTAATTTGGTGGTGTTTTCATAAGTGTGCCTCATGCCCATTGTTTACTTTACGATTTAACAGGTTGCCCCAAGCAGTAAACTGTGTGATGGCATCACCCTACCCCCCCTAACAACCAATACTGAGCACACAACACCTGCCAGACACTAACGGGTTCATGCTAAGGAACTTGAGCCCATACCCTAATTAGTTGTCTAAACCATACAAACGCATTCGGGGGCTCTAAGTGCTATAAATGAAAAATAAGAAAACATCATTTGGTCAGCCAACAAAAACGAAAAAAAAAAAACAAGAAATAAACAAAACGAAAGGCATTTTATGCTCTTAAAAATTTCCAACTCTTACCGAGGAAATAACGCAAAGTGAAAATAGGTAAATAAAATATTGGAAATGCTAGAAAACAAAGTACAAATATTTGTTTATTATATGTAAATCCAAAGAAGTTCGTTTATACGAAGATAGTTAAGAAAACTTCAGATTAGTCACAACAAGACTTTAAATAAGAAATAATTATAGAAAAACCTATAACCAAGTACATAGTTACTAGATAGTGTTCTTAGTTGTGGCAGAAAGTCTTCGCAGGCACAACAAGACAGCTGCTTCTGATAGCTATCTATGATGACAAAAACACAAAAAACATGCAATACATTTTTTGTTCTTCCCTTTTTTTAGTACAACCGAAAAGCAGACATGCTACATACGTGTCTAGCTATTTCATTGATATTATTGTGAGCCGAGTCAAAGAGAAGCCCGAAAAGCAGAAAACGTGTCTATTGATATTGTTGGCTGGGCTAGGGCGACATAACTTTGTCATGACATAAAGTAAATTATTAAATGATTTATTGGCAACTTGATTGATTAAGTTGTTTCGAGTTGATTGCACGATAATTTTACTGTTCACCCCATGCCTTCCTTCTGTCTATGCTGTTTAACTGAGGAGGGAGGCAAGCCCCATCTCGCACACACACACACACACACACACACTCGTACACCTGCCTAGTGATTATTATTAAAAGATTACGAAAATCAGCAAGCAAAAACTAAGCGCAGTGAAATAATTACCAAATGCGTTGATGGTATGATAATGTATTATCATTTTATAATAAAAAGATAGAAAAAAACGGATTGATTAGTTAGGTTTTGTTACCAATGCAATTCTCGAAGTAAATATTTGAATTGAAACATTTAAGGTAACTTAAACAACATTCCATTTTACGCTTGTTATATTTATATATAAATATTTATATTTTTAATTGTTTACATTGTGTGTGTTAAATGATCACAAATGGTTTATTGTTTGTATGATTGAACTTTGCCTCTAATAGAAGCAAACTATCGATTGAAAAAAATATTATATCATCTCTCAAAGGTTAATCGGTAATTAGATAAAAGTGTAAGATAAAGTTAGAATAAAAACTAGCTATTAACTTAGTTTTTGAGTTCACTTAACTATTTGTTGTATGGGTAGGGACCAATACATTTGGCCTTTAAATAAAACTCAGGAATAATGTTTTAAGAAATGAAAATTAAATACTTGTATTTAAAAGTAACGAGATTGTTTAACTTAATAAGACAGTTTTAATAAATTTATACGATCGCAATATGTACAGTTAATTAATCTAGTGTCAATAAGAGTGTAGTTACATATTTATAGATTCCACAGCCACACCTGATTTATGTAGATTTTGTGTATTGAAACGGAAATCGATAAAATGTATATGTACATATGTACACACACTTGGTTCAATTGAAAAAAGTTGTAAACTGAAATTGCCCTTAAATGCTTTTATTGAGATAATAAAAACTTGTACATTTCATGGATTAAAATGGGGGAGTTTTAAAGGTTGGGAAAATAATGCAAAACTCAAAGCCACACGCCAACAATTTGCACAAATAATAATCAATAATGATGTACAATTTACATAAGTGAATTTATAATAGTTTTCTTAGTCACTGCAAAGCGGTTGGTTGTGTTAATGGCTTTTGAAGTCTTTTCTACATATGTACATACATATAATATATGCACATGTTTTATATTATTTTGTTTGTGCGGTGTGGTGTGTGTATATCTTATGCACTCACTGTACGACACAATTGACATCTAAACAACTTATTAATGAATAACTGGCTGCTCAACTTGCGACTACAGCTTCAGCTACAGTTTAAAGCTTATGGCTGAGCAAAAATACGTACTACGACTATTGCCGGCACATATTTTTACGTTCAACAAGATTACACACACACACTTATATAGTTGTATGTATGTATGTATGCCATGAGTGTTCATAGCACTTGGAATGGCAAATGAATGACACCGCTGCGTACAAATGAGCGACCAACTGGCTGATTGACTGACTGACAGACACAACAACACGCCAAACGACCGACAGACAGACGGGTGAGTTAAGACTAATCAGGCCCCCATGCCATATATGTATTTATAATACTATATGATATGGCAAGGCAACAAAAGCTACAATAATGGTTTAAATGCCATATCAGCAAAGAGTATTGCTGACAGCAAATTTATAGACTCGAGAGGGTGGTTCAATACGTTAAGATTAAAATAATCTTTCTGTCACAATGTTAAATTTAATGCACAGAAACTATTCCATCGTATGAAAATATTTAAACTTATCTTTCTTTTATGTCGATTTTAATAATTCTGAGCAGAAATGAAAAATTGGTGAAACGAATTTAAATATTTGACTTTTAATTTTGAATATTATTCTATAAATATATATTAGCTAAAAGCAACTAATAAAAAATTGAATTTTTCTTAGAAATATTGCGTTATTATTTGATATTTATTTGATATAGAAAATAATGGTTTTTCTTATACTATATCAAGCAATACTTGTAAATAATGCATATAAGTCAAAGAATAATCATCAACGATAAGTTGTATTATATTAACTAATTTTCAAATTTTTCTTCTGATTATATTTATTTGAATTATTCTTTGATGACTTATAATTTGGTTACCTTTATTCAAGTGTGTTTTACTGTCAACAATTGAACTCCTGCATGCATATTATTAGCTATTGTATAAATAGCTATTGATTCAAAGACTAATAAAATGGTTAAGCACATAAAACCTTGTTTCCAAGAGTGTTCAAAGAGCTGACATCGGTTTATAAGTATAGATATGCATGCATAAAAATATCAATTTGAACATTATTGATTCATGACTTTGGGATCTACCCATTGCTACAGTACGACCTCAACTCATCGATAATTGCTACACCCGAATTCTTAACAAAAAATCCCTAAGGAAATCGTATATTTTAGTTTGTTTTTACCACTTTTCTAAATAAAGTAAAGTTAGCAAAGGCAAAGGTCTCGTGGCCAACAGAAAATGTTCCCTCGGTTTTTGCAACCACTTTAGATTTCGCAAATGGTTGCGTTGAGCGAGGTCGTACTGTACGAAGCAAACATACAAACTTAAATAATAACCGCACTATTTTTATAGATAAAGTAACAGCCGATTCTGAATAGCACCCAACAAATACACACACACACATACGTGTATTTCTTATTCACACACACACACACAGACAATCACACTGCGATAATCGAGCAAAGTTGTTGTCAACAAGTTTTTGAACCAAAGTCCCGCTCTCTCTCACTCGCTCGCTCTCTCTCTCTCTCTGTACTAACGCACACCCGCACCACCCGCATTCAAATCATAACCAACAAGCCGAACGAACCCCATTTACCATGTGCGAGTTTCTTGTGCTTTTTAAGCATATCTTAATTTCGAGTTTTATCGTTGATTTCGTTTGTATTTAGTTTTCGTTTTGGACATATTCTCTTCTGTGTTTGTATTTAAATATTTTATTTATATTTGTTGTGACGTGCCGTGAGTAATAACTATAGATATCAACCGTCTGCTTATATATGTATATTATATATATTTCTATATATGCATATCTGTGTGAAACGTGTAGAAACCCGAATATATTGCTTTTAGGTTTTTGGCACTGTGTCGTTTGAAAGCACGCACAACTCGGCCGAGACGCTAAGCTAGTCAAGGAAATCGCTAAAACGCTCTTTAAACTATTAATGTAAATAAGTATCTTTGTATACCTAAGAGTATGCATGCATGTATGTATGTATGTATGTTTGTCTGGATTTATATGCACAGAACTGATGATCATTCAGTTAATATATGACTGAGGTTAACTTTTTTGTTTTGCTTCATTTCATTTGAGGTCTTTGCATGGTTATTGATTAAAGGTGTTCCAGAATTTTAAATAGAACGTTTCTTACTAGGACATACAATATCATATGAAATGATAATTTCACTGCCGATTTTAACGTTTCTAAAAAAATTATCTCAAAATACAAACAGCATTTACTTAAAGTAAACTAACTACAGAATTAAAGACAGATTCTTTAAGCACATTTGTGTTTCTGGCAAATGTGTTTCTTCAATGAAACACTTTATAAGCAAAGTTAAGTCTTTTGAGTTTGTTGCGTCATTATAAAATGTAATATATTAACAGAATATATTACAGACGTTAATTGCTTCAGATAGGATGTTTGCAAAACAAAATGTTTTGCCAAGTTTGTACTTGTAAAAGAATGCATGCAATATTTGTGCCTTGAGTGTGTTTTCAAAGTTGAGTAACAACTACTGGAAATAATAATAAATTTTATGACCCCAAGCAAGCCTTTCATTCATTCCGCTACGAAGCAGATAAAACTTTATAATAATAAATATGCATGTATACATACAGTTGGGTATTTGGAGAGTGTGTGTGTGTGTGTGTAAATGAGTGAATGATGTGCTTTTCATTAAGAATGAGTACGTATAGCATGTGTGCTGTCTATGTGCATAGCTTTGTAGGCATTTGTACACAGATACACACAGAAATATTTACCTACAGATAGATACACAGTTATATTTGGCAGTTGCTAGGTGCTGTTAGAAGTAATAGGAAAGGGGCAACAGAAAAAGGATTTTAAATGGTTTTGAAGCGACATTTGTATCTTTAAGTGCGGCAACTTGTCCATTGCATCAGTGCGCCTAAGGGCCAAAAGCGTCTTAAATACACTTTAACTTCTCCAATCAACCAAACCAAAATCGAACTACTGACTGAATGACTGACTGACTGACTGAGGAACAAGCAAACAGTTTGACAGACTTAACTTGATTTTAAGTCGGTTTTTGCCTAACGAGCATCGAAATCAATAAAATTCGATCTACATACGCGTCCGCATACAAACATATATGTATGTACATAAGCTGAAACCCTATACACCTATGGATTCACTTTAAGAGTATTTGTGTACCGGCGGGAGCTTATCATTATTAAAAACAAATTTAAATTACATACTATGACTTATCAGTGTATTTTGTTGTTCTTTATACTATTATTTACTTGTTTTATTTCCTTGAGTCTGCTTCTATCACCTCTTCTCCTCGATTTTATACTCACTGAGAATATATATGCATTTTTTTTTTCTCTATTATGAAAGCTTCAAAAATGTATTTTGCATTTTGTTTCTTTTTTTTTTATTATTTATTTATTTTGATTTGATTTTGTTTTGTAATCTTACTAAACGATCTGCTAATCTATGGAATTATTTTCTATCACGTTAAAGCATTTATAGCTCTTCCGCCTTTAAATACTATAATTAAATATGTAGTACCTGTTGCTAACGTATACGTTTACAAAGTTTACTTAATTTTAGCACAAACAGCTTTAATTTGTCATTTTGAACTATTAAATTTGTAGAATTCGTTTAACGATTCATTTTATAAATAACTAAAGGTACTGTTATTAGGAGTTAAAAAATATTTAAAATTGCTGTTTGCTTTCTTATCAATTTCGTTTATTTCAAATGGCGCTTCAAACTTTCAACATTCCAAATAGAACGAACATTTCTCTCTTATTTTGTTTTGTCACACACAAATATTTGCTCAACACTTAGGTCTCCCCCCTTTCAAGATACATAAACACATACAAAGGGGCCCCTTAATTAGATACATATTTATAAAATTTTAAAGCAAAAGTACAGAAAATATTATGCATGTAGTTTGTGGCTCAAACCGTTTTTATTTGGATTTGGATTTGGATTTTGATCTTGATTTGCTGCTGCTGTTTCTGTTTGTGACATTTTAAGTTGGGACTTGAAATCGAACAAAATACTACAAAGTTGAGTGCTTATTTCACAACAAGATTTGGATTTTGGACACAGAAGTTTTAAGTTAACATTTTTGGTCTTTTTAACATTAAGCCACTGACCAGAGACTGATTTCCTGTTTGTTTGTTTGTAGATTTTATTACAGCATATTAGTAGCAAACCGGTTTTTCAAAGAGTACCAAAAATTCATAATTTATGATATTTTGCTGGCAAACACTGAAAGTGTTTTTTTGTTTTTGTTTTTTGGAGCCGGCATTTGAATCAAGTTTTGACTTTTTTGTTTCGGATATTCTAGAAAACCTTAAACTCGAATTGAAACTTGATAAAGAGGCATACATATGTATGTTTCCCTCATTCAACTGAAACAAGTCTTTTGCGGCTTATCGCTTAACACAAAAAAAAAAAACAAGAAGTATATATAAAATAAAGTGTAGGGGCTCTTAAAAGAGTTGTGAATAATGCTCCGATGCTAATGAGGGCGCACGCTTACTCATCGCACAAGGAGTGGGGAACAGGGGGGGGCAGGTGGAGCGGGTGAGGCAAGCCAGCTCAGCACAGCCAATAAAAGAATAGTAAAAATAGGCACAACGCATGCATCAAATATGCGTACGATATGCCACAAAAGGCAGAAACAGAAGTGGCAGCAGCAAAAACAGCATCGACAGTGGCTTCAAAATTCATTCGTAGATAAAAAGCAAAAATTTTATTTTTATTTAGAAACTTATATTTTTTTTAAAACTTCAAATACAATTTATTTAATGCATTTTACATATTTTCAATTGATATTTTAAATAAATATATTTTGCAACTTTTTTAAGTTTATTTTTAATCAGTTTACAAAAAAATAGTCGCAGACGGCAACTGAAATGGAAAATGGAGACAGCAATAATCTTGAAATCGAGGCATGAGCTCCACTCGACAGTTCGTGTACGCAGCGAGCAGAGCAGCAGACAAAGAGCAGCCTTTGTGCAAACACACTTACACACACACATACACACACAGTTACAAACACATACGAATTCTAATAAGATCGGGCAACGAGCCGATCGCATTAGAAAAAGGCCGAGAAATACCAGTTGGGGACGAACGGTGTACGACAAAGATAATGGAGAGGCGGGCGTAACATGCCCCAGGCCTGTCCTCTCAGTTAGTGAGTGCCAACTTCTTGTTTCCTTTCTTGAACATACCGGTTCTAACTGCCTATACATGCTGCATTTGTGTGTCTGTGTCTACGTGTGTTTGCGTCAAGGGAGTAAAAGAGAGAAACACAGAACGGTAGACAGAGCCAGACGTAATTAATGATCCCGAAAACGCTGACAGAAGCAACAGCAACAGCAGCAGCAGCATCAGCGTAAAGGCTGAGATTGTTGGAGACCATGGAACGCATGTTTCGATTTCTGTTGAGTTTGGAGTTTTAGTTTATCGAAAAAAACAAAGAGTCGAGAGAAAGAAATACATAAATACAGGTGCGGATTAGGGTCAGTTTGCAATGATGAAGCAGCCATAAACTATGGGATTGAGTTTTTAAAACAATTGTGGACTTTAAATAAGAACATAAAATAGAAATCTAGCTTTTATTTATTATAGTTATCATCAACTGCTTCTACATTGCGAATAATATTTACATATTAATTGGCAAGATAAATTTAACCAAATTTAAAGAAAAAAAAAATTCGTTTTATTTTTAGACATGTTCCGGTTATAGACTGAAATATAATTTTCAATACTAAGGCAAAGTGAGAACAGAATTATTAATAATTTCACATTTACATGCATTAATTTTAACATGTTGCATTATATGATTTTGAAATTTAATTCAAGTAATAACATAGCTCAATTGATTAAGAAACTAAGTACTAGAATCAATGTGAAACCTTAAACTAGGACAATGAATGGAAAGCCAATAATAAATACGATCATTGCGGTTGTTTGAATCAGAAATAAATCTTGTGGGTGCTGCAAAGAATATTGATTCATCATTAAGGATTATTTTAAAAATTAGCCTTATAGGAAAGCAAGCAAAAATAGCGAAGGAAATGAATTAAAACATTTCCCGCATAGAATGATAATTTTTCAATATTCTTAGTTATTATATTATCTTATGGTTCGACTTATTTCCATCTTTAAATCTTTGGTTGAACAGTTTTAACTATCGTTTTATAACCACTTCTGGAAGCCATAAAGATAACAAAGCTAGCATCAAGCATAAAATCGTAAAATGCCAATTTTAAGCAAAAACACACAAACACACATACATACCGAAAAATACACACACCCATGTATGAACTTAAAAAAAAAAACCCAATTTCTTACAGACTCTGCACGGTTTGGAGATACATTTGGTATAAGAAGTTGTATTACAACTCGTTGCTGTAGTATTTGTAGAATGCTGAACGAACACCAACAACAACAAATAAACAAACAAACAAACAAACAAACAAGCCAACAAACGTATCGGCAAGTTACACGTACTATAAAAACAACAACAGAAAACGGCAACTAACGCAATATGGAACCGGTTCAAACTTACATACAAACGATGTGTGTGTGTGCTGCGCACAAATCCAAACAAAATGACCAAAAGCCAACAAGAAGATGATGAGACAACACAGCAGCAGCAGCAGCAGCAACATAGAAGAAGAAAAGCCCCAAGAAGTAAAAGACGTGCGAGCGGCAGCAGAAGCGACAGAGGCAGAGGCAGAGGCAGCGCTTACCAAATATGTACGTATGTAATCGCCGTCAGCGTAACAAGCACAAATACAAACATACATGCATGCATGTGTGTGCGTGTGTGTGTGTGTGTAGACAGAGAGCATGCGTTGGCAACATCATATAATGTGGCTGATTTTATTTAACGCGTTTTGCTTTTCATATTCTTGAACTTCAAAATAAAACAAAAACAAAAAGAAAAAAACAAGAAGGAAATATTGCAAAATCGAACAAAAACGCCAGCATAAAATAAGTAATGGAAAAAAAAGAATGAAAACAACCAACTCAAAAGCAAAAGCAGCAACAACATAAACAACTGCAGAGTCGCGACGTTGTCGGCAGCCAAGCTGTCAGACAGCTACTGGTGTTAAACGTACACATAGTACATACATACTTAGTTTATAGTATAGTATAGTATGTAGTAAAACACACACACAAGAAAAGCAACAACAATGGCATACAAACATGCACACACATACTAGCACACATAACGCTGCGTATACGCGACGCAACGCGAGGCGTCGTCGCTGCTTATCGACTCTTCTATACATGTACATATATGTATATATTTTTGCTCTTGCTGTTTATTTGTTTGTATTTTGTTGTTGCTATCCGCTTTGTAATGCAGCAGCAGCTAATGCTCAAGAGTGCTCGGATCTTGTATCTTGTGTGCTGATTGTTGATGAGATCCACAGACTTTCGGCCCCCAAGTGCCAAAGAAATCTTCATTATTAATTTTTTTTGCTCTCTTTGGCCGCAGACATTGCAAATACCATATTCAACTCAAATTAAATAACTTCACAGAAACATCGAAAGAAATTTTACAACGCACAACTATATACACTATATGTAGAAAAGTATCTTATGGTATTAGTTTTTTTATATGGGCTTAAAAAAAAGTATTTTATCCAGTTTTGTGTTGAGTGTTAACGAAAATGATCGATTGCCTAGCTATATCGAATGGTAAATGCTTTTGATTCACAAACTTGATTTCCGATTTGCTATACCCTTTTTTTTGTAGTGTCTCTGTATCTCCTATGCATCATCATTAAGAATGCATCATTTAGTTGATTTACTACTGTCTGCTGTTTGCTTGCCTTTGGTTCTCTTCTCTTGCGTCTTCTTCACATCAATCTTCTTAGTATATGTTGCTTTTGGCCATATGATGCCATGGGCATTATTTTTGTTGGACACGAACATAAAGTTTTTGTGTTCAGTCTCCACAACAACAACAACAACAACACATCCATAAGCCCTTAACAAATGCTTTTCTTTTCATTTTGTGTTTTTATTTCGAATCTGTTTCTTAATATTTTCTTGTCTTTCTGTCTCGGCTCTACATGATCTTTTTTTTTTCTAGGCATTTTGGAGATGGTTTATTTTTTGTTTTGTGATAGATTGATATTGTAGTTGGAGAATAGATACAAATTAATGTATTTGTGTAGTCATTTCGGCTTTAAAAACTTTAATGATCTCATGTTGTTGGCAATGTAAACAACAATCTGATGTCCAAGATTATGTGAGACATATGGAAATAAATACGTTTGGATACGTTTGTAAGTTTAAGAAGACAGCAAGGAAACTTACAACTATATTTTAAGTCAAATCAGTTTTTTTTTTTAATCAAATGTACATAAATGTTAATAATGTTGAATCTGTCTTTTTCTTTTCATATTTAAAGAGTTATTATTTAAGTATATTGATTCTTTCTCTCAGTGTCATTAAGAAACTTGCACAAGACCAAAACAAACACACTTGTCCCACCATAAAAGGTTCCAGCTACCTCACAAAAGAAGAAAAAAATTTGTAGAAAAACGTGCGCCGTATATTAAAAGCAAATGAAATTATTTGGTCGCAAACTAAATAATCAATTTATTAAAGAAACAAATTTTAAAACAAAGTAAATTTACCAACAATCAACTAATTAAACAAATTCCCTTCCTTCTCAGATTTAATCAAAAATCGTGAATATGTTTTTATTTTAAATTTTTCATGCATTTGAAAATTTAAAAAATCGGAAATGAATTTTTAAGTTAAATAATACACTGAAAATTCAGTATTTTTCACTGGAATGCTTCTTCTTCTTTTTTAATGCAGTGCATTTACGACATCGGCGATTTTGCCGAGGGTCGCTGTCGTGTTTGGCAATTGTTTTAAATGTTATCATGGGTTTATGTGTGTGTGTCAGTGCAATTGTGTTCATGTGAAACAAACAGTTTTTTGCGGTCATTATTAAAGTTCCTAGAAACTCGACCACTTCGAATGTTCTGTAATTAAAAACAAATTTCAATGCAGCGAATAGCAAATTATTGCTATTGTTTTCATGTAGAATTTTGTTTTCAGAAACTTTTAGCATTGCCAAACAAACAAACACACACACACATATAGACAGAAATTCAAACAAAAGAGAGCCAATCAAATATAATTACAGTAGCAACAACAAAATCCAATTGGATTGTTAACGAGTGAGACAAAAAACTCAAATAATAAATGTCAATTGAGCACGCGTTACGCTGCTGCTGCTGCTATTTTATACACGGTGGATTGCATCGACTTGCTGACTTTGTTTTTGTTGTTGCTAAGTGCGTTTAGTAATTTGCTGGTAATTATCACTCACGCACAATCATATGTAAATTACAAGCACAGAGAGAGAGAGAGAGAGAGAGAAATGCAGTGCAGTGAGTGCTAATTATACAAGCACTTGCATACACACATGCACGCGTGTACAAAAAAATGAGTGGATGTTAGAGAGCGAGAAAGTGAGTAAGTTGCACAGTGGTGCGTGGGTTGGCAAACAATCGTGATGAAACACACACTGACAGGAAACGCTTTCGTAGCGGCCTCTAATTGCATTCATGTCTTTGTTGTGCTAATTAATTTGATATTTATTATAATTTATTGCCAACTCAATGAAAACATTAAGTCACAATGCACATTTGTACTTGGCAAAAACAACTAGTCAACTGATTGTCAATTTATACATATGCATTATGCAAAGCTATACATTAAATTTGTTTTGCTGGTTTTATTGAATTTCGGTAGCTGATGCCAAAAAGTTAATAATAATATTCAACACTTTGTACGTTGATTTGGTTAAAGATAATCTGAACATTGCTTAGCATATATTTCATCGTTCGTATTTTATTGTTGAGTTGACAAGCTTTTGTGGCTTTTGTTTAATGCACAATATTATGCGAAAATTCTAAAAAGCAAAAATAATAATGGGAGACTACAACAAAAGAACAAAAAATTAGTATTGTCAGTATAATTTGTATGTCAATATGGTAGTAGTGAGAAGTAGGAACAACAATAGAAAAATTTTAGAATAGCAACAGAGAGCTGCTCAGTTATATATTTTCATTTCTTTTGGCACTCTCTGGCCTGACCAGCTACAACGCAAAGTAGATGCACTATGGTCACTCTATTTTAGCTAGCACGAGTGAGCAGGCGAGCGCGAGAGAGCACTAAAGTATCACTATTTACGCGTGTTGTACGTGTATGTATGTCACACTGTAGAAATGAATGAAGCGAGCACCGCAACGTCCGCCTGGCGTAAGAGCAAGTGTAAGTTCATGTGCATGTGCTTGTGTGTATATTTTCGCATGATGAAAAACAAAGAATCAAGAAATTTTCCAATTGGCAAATACACAACAAGAACTTGGGCTTACAGGGGCGGCAAACAACAAAGAGAGAGAGCGAGCGAAATCCAACAAGAGAATTTGCGCTTACCTTTTTGCTTATTGACGTAGGCGTCCGTTTGCTGCTGCTTCTGCTTGCTGGCTGCGTATACTTTTGTAAGTCTGTATGTGTGCGTGTGTTTTTTTTTTGTCACTCTTGTTATTATTTTTGCCCAGGGGCTGTTTGCATTGTGGTGTTTGTTATGCAAAATGCCATAGAATTAATTTCTTTTAACACATTCGAAATTATTTAACACTGCGGCACATGTTTAATAAATTTAGTATGTACATATTTATAGAAATGTATATTTGTATTCGTATTGATATTTAACAATAAATGGCAGCTACTATCTATATGTATAGATTTATTTTTCGTTATACTCTTATTTATTTGTTTGATTGCGCCGCACTGCTCGCGTAAACAGCAAAACAACACGACTGCGACTTGGGAAGCGACGAACACTTTACCGTGAAAAATTTTCATTCATTGAGGAAAATTGAAATGAGCAAACGAAAGAGCGAGCGAGAGAGTGACAGAGCACGAGCGAGCGAGAAACTGCATGTGACGGTGTTTTTGTACGTGTGAGAGTGTTTGTGTGCTTGTGCCAGGGTTTCTCTAACAGTGTTGCCAACTCAGCAGCAGCGAAATGCTCTCAAACGAGCCAAGCATTTAGCATGCAATTTGTATCAAAATTAAATGTTGATCGCCTGCACACATTCACACACATATGTGCACATTAAGTTTTTGGTTTTACCGCCCCCGCCCCACTATGAAAAAGAGTGGAGTGAGAGACTCACAACTCTTGTCGCACTACAGACGGCGCGTCGACGTTGGCAGCGGCACGTGTGTGTGAATCGTGTATGCATGTACGTACGTATTTGGTTGTCTGTGAGTATTATTCGTTTGCTTGAATATCGTAGCTCTCTCTCTCGCTCTCTTACACGCGCACTTCTTTCGTTGGTTTGCTGCTACCTCTATTCAATTTTCTTATTGTTGTTGTTATTATTTAAATTACTTATTTATTCAATATTTAAAAACTACACAATGCATTTAAATATTCGTGGTTGGTTGTTTGAGCCCGCTTTTAAAAACACACACTTAATAATAATACAGTTGCAACCGCAAATTACCAAATTATTTTTTGTTAGCTTAAATTTTCACTTGTTTTTTTTTGCTTTGTTTTGATTTAACGTTTAATTCTTGCGACTCGTACGTTTTATTACTTATATGCACTCAATCTGCATATGTTTATAAGTATGCAAATGCATATGTATTTTGAGTTGCCAAGTGTTAGCACAAAATTCAATTGTTGCTAACCCCCACATACGAACGCATGTTCGCATCACGAATGTCTCTAGCAAACTGAAACGCAATGGCAAATTTTTGAGCGTAAATGGAGCGCATGCGCCCCATTTATCGAAAGGCATATGTAAATTATTTATCGATTGATTATGATTTGTAACGTATGAACAAGTTGGGGAAATTCATAAAAGTGCAACTATGATATTTTACTATTAAAATTAAAAATATATTTAATTAATTCAACAAAACTTTATCGAACTTTAAAATAAATAAACACAGAATTGGAAAAAATCTCGACAAAAATACCAAATAATAATATGTCTGACAATCTGGCATTACGAATGTCTCTAGCAAACTGAAGCGAAGTGGCAGCTCTAAGTCACTGTCACATCGTCTGCATATGAAAAGATGAAAATACCTAAAAACGCCTTTATAATATACTAGATGCGTGCATAGTGGCGTAAGCTTGTTAAGTATTCCGTTATTACTAAAATATTAATTGCAACGTAGTTTCTCAACTTAGTAGTTAATTTTATTAAAATAATTCATAATTCCATTGGAAAATTATTTTTGGGTTAGGCAATCTTTCTTTTGCGATGTGGCAGCTCTGCCAATGTGGCCATGATTGGCGGCTTATTTAAAATAATAAGTTTGTATTGCAATAACAATTTGTTTAGGCGGCAATGCTATATTTATGTCTATATATCAAATATATACATATTTTTTTTTGTTTTTGAATCACAACCAAATCAGCTCACATATATGTGTATAAGCGGTGAAAATGGTCACCCTAAAAATTTGAATTTTTTCACGATGTGCTACAAAAGCTCTTTGCTATGATACTTTCGACGAAACGTTCGTTATATTCAAAAATTAGAATATTCTATAAAAGTAGCATATTGGTAGGATAAGTGAAAAAGATAACATTTTTTTTTTAATTAGCAGGAAACAATTATTGATTTAACACTTAAAAACTCCTGGTTAGGACAAACTTATTCAATGAACACTTCGGTTGAATGTTTTGCTTTATTTTCGAAGTTTTACCTGACTATATTGAGTAAATAAATACTTTCCCACTTTCAATTTAAATCTTCATCAAAAAGGTAAGTCATTAAAAAAAAGTTTCAAAATTGCTTATGCTGCTTTCGCATTTGTGTTTTTTACCTAGGACATAAATTAAGCATACGTGATGTTAGCCGTGCTTGAATAAACAATTTTACACCTTCTGTTGCTTCTCTTGTTTGCTCTAACTTTTGACTTTTATGAAACCCAAAGACACAGTCAAAGCGATAAAATGTTGTTGGCCTATTCAAAAGGATCCCATTACGGCTTAATCCTCAACATTAATGACTCTCAAAGAGTAAATTGAACAAAGTCAAGCATGACATGGAGAAGTTTCTAAAGTTAAGCAAGACTTAATTAATTAAGACAATGTTAAAGCAACAGTTATTATACCAAAGCAGATGTCCTTACATACAAAATAAATGAAATTAGAAAAAAACAAAACAAATAAAACTTTTTTTTTATATTTTGGGTATTACCGCCACTTTGCTTAGCGGGTTATCTGCAAACAAAAGCGATACCTTAAAAGTCATGTTTTGAACACTAAAATAAAACTAAATTTATAATTAAAAATGCTATTGTTGGTCAAAATGCATGTCAAAGTTTTATGCCAAAAAATCGACTGGAAAATTGGTAAAGTCCATCGACTTTCATAACTTCAGAAAAACTGAACCGATTTTCAAAAGCAATAGCTTAAAAGCCATGGTTTGACCCTTATAATAAAACTGCATTTCAAGTTAGAATAGGGATTTTACATACTTAACAGATTTAGAGTAATATCTTCCAACAGAAGATCCTTACATCCTTTTAATTTTTAAAAATATTTTTTCTGATATTTTACTAAAAACAATAAGTTTAAAATCATATTGTTATTGGAAAAGAGAAGCAACTTTTGTTATTATAAACTTATGATAATTTAATGGAAACCAAAAAGCGCACTGCAATGAATGCTTAAATGAACGCAAGTTGAAAACTGGAAGATAATTTTTAGTATTTGTGTTTCCCCCCCCTCCCCCCCCACCCATTAACTGAAACTTTAGCACTGTCGAACAAAGTTAAGCATCGCAACTGAAAATAACAAAAAAAAAGGAAAGTCAAAACATGAAAAGCTTGAAAAAGAGAATGATTGTGATAATGTGTGTGTGTGTGTGTGTGTGTGTGTGTGTTTACCTTGGTATTTAAAATAATAATCATAATTTGCTACACCTGTCATCTAGTTTTTATGTAAGTCGTTAACAGCGTTGGCAACGAAAACGTTTTTGCACAATTCTCATAAAACGAAATTTTGTAAAATTTTCAACAATAAAACATTTAGAATAAAAAAAAAGTCAACCAGTGTCATTTTGCATCGTACATTCAATCCCTCTTTTCCACCTTGCACTGTGGTCTGGCTCAACACATTTTTCGCATTTAGTTTTTTAGTTTGCTGCAGAAAAGCGCACATTAAAAACTAACGACGAAAACCCAAATCCTGTTTGGGGTTGTTTGGTCTCTGGAATTGCAAAGTATCTGCATAAAAGTTAAATTTTCTAATGTTATTACCTAAATAAGCGAAATATTTATGACTTGCAAAAATTTTTTGGTTTCGGAAAAGCTTAATTTTCTAATAAGTTTGATTGAGAATGTTGAACTACGTTGTTTTATTGGATGGGAATTGGAAACAAAAATACGAAAATATTTCAATTACTTATTTCGAAGCTTCAACAAAAAATGAGTATCTTAAAGTAGGGCCTATAAAAAATAGTTTTACGCATTAAAGTTGAATGAAATCAGAACGAATTCAAAATTTCTATAATGATTTGTATGAAAAAAAAGACAGAAATTTCAACTTATATTAGAAACGACAAAACATAATTGGAGTGAGTTTAATTTAAACTTAATTATGACTGGAAGCAACTATGTTTTAACGTGAGTATATTTACATAGCTACGAGTGTGTGTGTGTGTGTGTGTTTGTATTTCTTGTTTGTGTTCATTGCAGACTACGACAATCGCTTTCAAATACACATTTTAAGTGTATGTAATGAAATTGCACAAAAAACTTTCACTTTGGCAAAGCTTAACTTTGATAACAAAAAAAAAGCCACAAAAATAAGTTTTCTGACTAATTAATACCCTGCTTATTAATCAAAAATCTTAATGTCTTAGTAAAAGAATGTTTTACCAACTAAACGAATAACAATAAATAAATTATAGCCTTAGATATATAAGGTTTGCATTTGAAAACATATCTGAGGCTAAAATGAAATGCAATAGAAAATATAATTTTTTCTTTATAACTTTACATTTTAAAATACCTTAAGGGTATTAATAGAAAGAGGCTCCAACAGAAATATTCGACGGCGCTTTGTTGCATGCAATATAAAACTAAACAGCAAAGCAAAGGACAAAAAAACGGATATAACGGAGACAACAACAGCAACAAACTGGCCAGCGGGCAATTTTATATATAGTATACGTATATATATATATTTCTTTTTTTATTTGTTGCAAAATTTAATTGGAATAGTTTTTGGCCAAACATCAACAATCTGCAAGAGTAGAAGCAGCATCAGCTTGAATGTGCCTCAAAGCAAGCAAAGGGGTAAAAGGAAAGGCGACGTGTTGGCTACTAGCTAGTTAATATATGCAAATGCATTTGCATGCCACAGCGTTAAAGCGAAAGAGAGAGAGACGGGGTGGGAAAAGGGCCTGGCAACTACTGATAGTTGGTTTTGGGGTATGTTTGGGTCGAGCTTAATGATAGCTGCAATGCCTTTCGTTATGGCAAAAGCAACCTTGAAAAACAGCGAACTTGGCTTTAAATAACAGACATACACTGAACAAAATACACTGAACAAAATAATAGAATATTATGGATATTGTTTCGATTTATGTTAAAATATTAAAAGTGAAGATTTGACAATAAGATTTTATAATTAAATTTTCGTTGTAATTCCTTGGTTGATAAAATAATAATAATAATTTTTGCTCTGTGTACCTCATCCCTCTATTCCAGAACGTGGCTGGACTCACGAGTTCTCATAGTGTTTTATTGGGCACATAAAACTTTATTTAATAACCGCTGCATGCTGGGATCTGGGCAACTGCGATGCGAACATAAAAACCAGCCATTAAAATTGCAAAAAGAACAGAACAAAAAAATGTTTAAGCGAAAGCATTTAAAATAAAATCATATCTGCGCCCCTTGATGGCAAATGCCGTCGCGGTGGACGGGTTGGTTTGGTCAGGGCTTATGGTCTTACAGCCATTATTAGCCGTTAGTAGCGTGCGTCCTTCACCATTCAACTGACGATGTGTCAATGAAGACAAAGCTGTGCAAAACTATTGAAAAAAGATGTTTATATGACATTATGGCTTTGATTGCAAAGGATTATGGATTCTTTTTTTAAAATGTGGGCTGCTTGTTTACAGACTTGTTTTTAATCTAGCTCAAAGTCATTTAAGGACTTGTTTTTAATCTAACTTAAAGTCATTACTAGTTGGATATGATCTGTGATTATTTCAAGTATAGATGATATCGTATTGGTGGAATCTGTAATTGATGGGAATATTTAAAAGCCAAATACAATAATTTCCGCCTTACCATTTGAGTCGACCAAATAAATAACTGGTTCTCAAATATTACTGTAGGTTAAATAAATAAAATTGTCAGGAAACAGATGACAATATAGGCTTTAATTGTACCTTAAGATCTCATTTTATAAGTGTGGCTCAATTAACATGTATTAATAATTGTTTATATCCCAAAGAGATAAAAATGTTGAACTTACATACTTCCATGTTTTTCCTTCTTAAAATACCTCACGCATTTTTGTTTTGTTTTTATTAAATTTTATGGTAGATTAAGCGAGCAAAGTTACAAACTTTTTAATTCAATTTCGTTTAATATAATCAGTTCAATATCAAAATATATAAAAAAAAACAAATTAGTGAAAATATAATCGGCTCTGTAAATACTTACGATTTTGTTTATGTTTGAATGTAAATTTTCCATTAATGCAAAAACAGTAACAAGTTTCAATTAATAATTTTGTTTATTTTAGTTGTTTTTGTTTATTTTCTGCATTGTTTGATTTCGTTTGATTTATTTTTCATTATTATGACTTAATATTATTACTTTTGTTTTTCCTCGTATTTGTTACTAGACGATTATAAATTTTGCCATAAATACATTTTATATATTTTTCGTTTAAGTTTTGACCGTTTTCGGAAAATAATAATTTTATAAAATAATTGAACAAACACAATAATTAAAAACAAAATACAGAATTTCATTTGGATTAATTAATTTGCTAAACATAAATGCAAAAAAATTGCATTGTTTTTGAGCACTGTTTAAAATAATTAATCTTAAATCGTGAATGGGATTGCTTTCATTTATAATAAAAATGCCAATGAAAGCAAACACATTATTTTGTTTAACAAAAGTCGTATAAAATTAATAACAATTTTCAATGAATACTTTTTAAGCGCCGGTCGTTGGCTTCAACCATTTATTTGGGAGCTGAATTATTATAATGGTCTAATTGTTTTTAGCTTAAACAATTGATGTTGAGCCATTGTTTGATACTTGAATTGTATGCATTTTGAATATTAGATGTTTTTGTTTTACTTAAAGTAAATAATACCACATTGTTTTTAGTTTGCATTAGTTTACTTACGGAATTCTAGAGAATTTGGGCTTTCACATTTTAACTAATTTATTTACAGATTTGAATGCCAATTTAATTATTCAACTCTTGCATGTGCTTTTTTTCAAATTTTGCTTTGCCAATTTATTGACACATTTATAATTCGAATTTTTATATTATTTATATTATATATTAACTAATTATTCTTTGCTGAATGGTAGAAAAAACGTGAGCTACACTTAAACGATAAAATGATCAATATTTATGTTGTATATTATATATATTAGCTTACAGACACATTATATAATATATTATCTTTATATATATAGTTCACAACAGATCTATTTAGTAACTAAACACATGACATTAGCTAACATTTTTTTGATCTAGTGATATTTACAAACTTTTGAACTACACACGTTTGATTCTAAACTTATGATTTTGCCTAACAACGCTTAATTATTTCTTAAGTATATTTATTTACTTTTATGATTTGCATATATGTATATTTTAATTCACTTTGTTTTCTTCTAGTATTACTTAATCCTCAACCAGTGGCTTAATGCTATGAAAAATGTCGCTTAAATGCCTAAACAGAGATTAGGTGCAGTCTAGTAGTTTACGAGTACTTTCTCATTCCCTTATTCCTTCTTTCATTCTCGGCCTAATCCGAGAAATTCTTCTCGTCCGAGAAGCGCACATGATGCTGCTGTTTCAGCCGAATGCCGATTGTGGCTGAGCTTCGTGGTTTTAGTGCCGCCACTCTGACAATTCCGTTTCCGTTGCTGCCGCTCTTGTCAGCCTTGGCGTTGGCACATCCGGTCGTTGTCAATGTGGGCGACATGGTTGCCGATGTGGTCGTGGATGGCGTTGGCGACGACGAGTTTGTCCACTGCTCATCGCAGGAGCAATAGCCACGAGCCACATCGCCACCCTCAAGAGCTAGAGCGTGTATCTCGTTTTGAAATTTCAGTTTCTTCAACTGCAGCTTGTTATTCACTCTTTCGAAATCTTCTTTGTCCGTTGCTGTTATGGTTGTTGTTGTTGTTGTTTTGAGCTGGCTGTCATCAGAGTCATCGTTCAGTTGTTGTTTTTGTTTTTGTTTTTGATGAGCCTCTTTGAGCGCATAGAATTCCTCTGGCGTTTCCGCACGCAATGTTTCTATGGACCTGCAAGTGGCAAGTGCAAACAAGAAGAAAAATCAGCAAAAATTAAATTCAATATAATTAGAAAAACAAATTGCTGTGAACAAGTCTTATTTGGTCTAGTTGCAAAACTCTTTAACAGCCTTCCACGGATTCCGCTCTTTCCGCCTACTTCAAAAGTTAATTAGAGCTCTGGCAAAAAATAATATTATAAATATGTTTATCAATTTCGATTGAAGTGGAAGCCAAAGCATTTCGATGACCCTTTGCATTAACATCAAAGCTGAAAGCTAATTAATTATATATTTTTCTGAAAACTGCAAATGCTTGCCAGCTATACAAAGTTGGTGTGTTGAACATATGGCAAATTGCACATTTTGCTGACTATATTAATTAGTTAAAGCTATTTAACAAATATTCTTTAACTTTTAATGCTTATGTTATACATATGTAAAAACCCTTTGAGGCCATTTAACTCAATTTTCCGTTTTGGAATGATATTTAGGTCAAGTGCAAGGCAAATAACTTTTTAATTCAAATTCAGAATTTGTGCAAATTATGATTCGCTCGGATGCCACTTTGGGGGAATGGGAGTATGGCCAAGTATCTCAACAGAGCTTCTAAATTAGCACAACACTCGGATAGCTAACTCCGATGACCTCTTGTTTGTTTTTAGCTGCAAATTTAGCTGTGTGCAGCATCAGCGTTATACTTGTTGTTGGTCATGTTTTTGTTTATGCTGCTGTTGTTGCTGTTGCCATCAAAGTTTACGATCCATGTACTATACGAACAAGTTGACTTGAGAGCTGCCGTTGCCACGCCCCTTAATCCTACTTTCAACCACAGTCACAGTCGTCGTCAGAAGGCCCACATCACTCTGCTCATTGGTGCCATTCGGTTGACTAGCCCTGAAAACTCTTTGTTCTAGTATTTGAATTACAGTCAGAAAACGAAAATTAAATACTCTATCAAAATTGATTTGCCAACCCGAACGTTTTATGTTTTTTATGTAAGATATTTATTAATTTAGTCTTAAATGAAGTTAAATTGTTGAAACTAGATGAAAACTGAAAGAATTATTTATAGTTGTTTGATTTTAAATAAATATGAACTTCAACATATTTCTTAAAATATATTTTTCATAGATTTTTCTTTGGATTTTCCTCAATTTTTGAATGGAAAAAGTTTTTATTTTTTTTAAATTTAGTTACCATATTTTTTTGTGAGTGTGCGCATCTGCCAACTAGTCTATTTGGTTGTTGGCGTTGCAACGTTTTGCATTGCATACTTCATTGCGCTCTGTTGGCATTTTCCATTATGCTTTTGTGTTTGGTTTAAAATTCAACGGGAAATCTTGTACAGAATTTGCTTATATCTAGTTCGTTCGCCAGCCCCCCTCCTCCACCGCCCACCACCACCATTACCAAACTATGCATTTTTTGTGCGTGCTCATTTTTGCAGTACAGTAAACTTAGTTTGTGCCCTGGTCGCGAGAATTTATGCAAAGAAAGCGAAAAGTGCAAAACTAAAGTGCAGCTGCAGCTGCAGAATGAGCGCGGCTGCCTTTTGTTTTCGGTCCGCCCGGTCGGGCTGCTGTCAGGCTGCTGGCATCTCCGGTTCTCCCACAGGGGCCACCATCGAACACCCTCTCACTTCCTTCCTCTAGTTTCCCATTAGTCTTTTTTTTTTGGGGGGGTGGTGTACAGTTGAGCGCACAATTTGGCTCAGATTGCCAGCAGGGGAGCTAAATAGTTGGAAGAAGGGAGGAAGGGTTTGCCAAGAACTATGGAGGCGGTCTTCGGTTGCGCTCAGACTTGACTGAAGATAGCTGCGACTACGTAAAAGCAGCAGAGAAAAGCTTAAATGTAATGCCCGTAATGCAAATCGTAGCTACAATGTGTGCATTCTTTATAGGTGTGTGTGTGCGTGTGTGTGTGTGTGTGTGTATGAGTGTGAATTCGTGTGCAGGCCATCATTAACGTATTACACGCGTGTTTGTGCAGCCACTTTGCATATCTTGTCGAAACTAAAACAAAAAGCAAAGTGCAACAAACATAAGCTCAGATTTTTACCTGGCTTCCTTTCGAAATAATCAACTCCAGGACCAAAGTTGCAAAACAGGAAAAAGCCCAGCCACGCTTGAGCGGAAGATCAGCAAAAGAAATCTGAGCAAAACTATGTTTAAACTTAAGTAGATTAGCGTATGCAGTAATTAGTTATAGTTAAAGGTGTCTTTTAATCAAGCCATATTTGAATTTTTTTTGTAATTAATTGGGAAGATTTTTATTGAATTATTGCACAGCATTTAATTTCTTCATTTACAGCTTATCTGACAATCAAATCCAAAGCTTAATCTTAAAAACAAACTAACATTGATGCATATATCGGAAGTGTAGGTAAGCCCAGGTCATAGTTTTAGCATTTGTTAAGCTAACAAATTTGTAAGCTCTGTTGGTCCGGAAATGCCAAGTGCAATTACTTATGTACATACATACATACTATGTGTGAGTAAGTTAGCCAACAAGTCCAGGCAGGCGCTTATCCCTTTAATACCTCGCGTGTTTGGCTAATGCTCTAGAAAGTTTTGCACTAATTACCCAACATGTTTATCACAGAAGAGTGTTGGGGAATTTCCCCTAAATACACACAAACACACCTCCATCACTTTATACATTTACAAATATAACTGTGTAATTTTAACTAAATTACATAAAGTTTTCAACACACTTTTGCACCAAACTTATCCACTTTGCATCTAGTTCGCATTTCAACTCAAAAATCTAGCAGAGAGCAGGGAGATAAAACATTAATGTGTTTAGAAATGTGGTTAAGGCTGAGTTATGGCGCAGAGGGGGAAGAGGGTTGCCAAGCAATTATGATAAACGTCACCCAAGAGACATAAATCTATTTTAATGCGTATTTTATTGAAATTGTTAGAATGTAATTAACTAACTCAAGAATTGACATTACTTAAATGCGAATATTTAACATTAATATAATCAGCGTCCAGCTTGAAACTATTCAACTTAAAACACATCAAATCAGGTATTTTTTCTTTAGAGATTTTAATCCTTCGCTGTGATAAAGCACTTGTACTTGTATCGAGCTGACTGTTTAATTTAAGTCAATTAAAACAATGAAGTTCAACAAATTGGGCAATCAATAAATTATGTATAGCTTATGAATCATATATGAGTTTGTTAAAAGCTAAAGTGTTAAGTCCTTTAGTGAAGCAATTGGAAACTTGTTAAGATAGAATATTGATACATATTAAACTTAAATGTTTGATGAAATTGAAAGATGTTTTCAAATCATTTTGTTGTTTTTGTTTTATTCACTTAACAGAATCGTCCAATATCAAATCTCCACTTTAGGTTAATATAAAATGCAAACTAGTTTGTTTTTTATTTTACCTATGCTTATCTGGGGAGTTCAGTAAGATTTTGATTATAATTTAAACAAGTGCCAAAATATGCACGGAACGAGCAACAGGAAACTTTGAAGAAAAAAAGGTACGATGTAAAGGAAAATTAATGTTTATTGCGCTTTTAGCACATATACACTTCGCCAGCCATCCGCTAAGCTGACGCTGTAGCTTCTAGTATACATAGTAAATATTTTTTTTTTTCATACAATATACTATATGTATAAGTATAAGTATGTACTTCCCTGCCCGCCCGACTTTATGGCGGGTGTAAATTTACATAAAGGTTGCCACTTGCTGCCACTTTTTTTTGCTGTTGCTGATGCTTTTTTACTTTCGTAGGTAAAATTGCATTTTGTCGAGCACCAGAGCGTAGAGAGAATGAGAGAGAGAGAGAAAAAAAGAGCAGAAATGTTAATCAGCTAAAAGTCATGAAGGTGATGCTGCGTGGCGTAGCTTAGGTCTCATACGGCATGTTGCTACTTGGCTACTTTAGAGGTTGGCCCAGCTTGTACCAGGTGTAAGCGAAAACAAGAACGAAAAATGAAACGAATGAAAGAAATGTAAATTTAATTGTATGCCAGCTGAATTAATGGGCAGCGAACACATACAAACACAGACCTACACACACACAAACGTTTGCGCAACCGGAAACAAAAAAAAAAAACTCATTACAACTTTTGCCATTTTCCGGACTATGCAAAACTAAAGTGGCTGCAAGTGGACAGCTCTGAGAATAGCTTATGTGACTAGCCATATGTTAAAGTACTTCAAATATTTGGGGAATTCATATGAAATATGATTATTCAAATGTAATTCATAAATATAAAACTATAAACATAAATACAACTGATCAAATAATCCACACCGATGACTGATATCTTGCTTAGCTAAGAGTTCTAAGGAGCGAAAACAATATTTCAAACACTCAAATCTGCAGTCAAAAGTATACCTGGCATGACGGCTGAAAAGCCATACATTTGTTGGAATGACAAGGATTTTTTACAGTTCATGCGTACATGACTGCCAAACATATTTTGCGTTCTCATAACTTTATTAGTAGGATGGGTCAAGGTTGGTTTTGTTGTACCCTTGTGCCATGCGAATTTTTCCATGTCAGCAGCTGCGACATTTGAGCAAAGGAACTGCTACATGGGGATTACCCTTCAATCCTTTATTTTTATCAAATAAAGAGCAAACAATTTTTTTTGTAGTCGCATGTTTGGCAGGACGTTTGTAATTTTCTGATCAGCACTAAGGCCATACATTTTATTTTACCTTTTTGTCGACCTTTTGCTTTTTTTCCTTCTATTTTTTACGGCTTGAATGTTTGTTTGGCATATGCTGGCATATTTAAGGAACGTCTGTCAAAGTGTAATGCATACTATAAAAAATAAAGCTTAAAGAGTTTTAAATAAACATAACGTTGGTTGTTATATTTATCAAAACTCAATTAGTAGACGAAATAATAAAACAGACAGCAGGATTCGCCTTATCTGTCTGAATACTTTGAACTTGTTCACAACTTCAGTTTTGATTTTAAAAACGTACATAGAACATAAACATGGCTTATTTAACATTTGGACATTATCTTACCGCGGCTATGAAACAGCTTAACCCACCCAGTGATTGGGTTGATATTGTTAACATCGCACTGGATTGCTTAGGAAATGATCGGAGATACAAGCATAACACAAAACAACTTCTTAAAGCTTTGGAAGTTGGTCTACGATTTGGAATAATACGAGAACTCAAAGGCAAATACTATCTATATGAGTATGCGAAGGTCAACAGAGCTGGTAAAGTTGTTTATAAGTTTAAGGATAATATATTGGATCCATCGAGTGATTGTGATGAATCCGAGGATGAATCGTGCACAACGAGCACGTGTGAGACAGAAACTGATACTCATACTGTATGAAAAACTTTTGCTATAAACAGTATAAATTTTCTCAAAAATAACCAAAATTAAATACTTCATTGATCAATACCAGAATCTTTGGTGGTATTTTTGAAATGTATTGTACGCAAATATAAACCTTAAGCAACCTCAAACTGCGATTTGTGAAGGTCTTATAACTTCGTTTTTATTTTACTATCAAATATTCATTTGTTTATTAGGAAAAAGGGTTTGAAATAATCTTTTTAATGCCGTAATTCATGCTTGAAAACTACCTATGTAGAACTTTGACTCTTTAAAAATATTTAACTTGGAATAACTTACCCCGTTGATGACTATAAGTCCAACTCAAAGACCGACACCTATCAGACGCGCATCTCATCGATGGCTGCCTGTGGCACTTGTTGCTGCTGCTGTTGCTGTTGGGCTGCACTTGCTGATGAACTCATGCTCAGACTCTCACCGTGGGCATGCGACATGTGTCCGTGGGTGTGGCCATGCACTATGTGACCCTTGGAGGAGCTGGGTGCGCTGCTGACGCCGCTGCTGCTGCTGCCCCCCGAGGGCGTCTGATCGAGCAACATATTGCCGGGGGGTCCCGAGTTGATGATGCTGCTGCTGTTGCTGTTGGTTGTTGTCGTTGTCGACGAGGAGGCAGTACGCAGTGGTGGGCGTGGCCCACGTATATGATGCGACTGCATGCCTGTTAAAACAGCTCCATTTGCCTGATGTTTGCCAACTTGCTGTTGCTGCTGTTGATATTGTTGAAGTTCTGCATAGAAAAAAAAGAAATATGGAGAATATAAGCTAAAGCTACTTATGTCGTTTTGCATATGTCGGCATATTATCAAACAAATGTTTATTGACGAGTTGCAGCAAAGAAAAAACCTACCCACAACAAAAGTCAATTTGTAAACAACAACGTTTAAACATTAAACACACACAACGCTCACACACATCGACATTGTTATCGTCGACATTGTTGTCATCGACATCATAATCATGGAGTCTGCTGCGCTTTTTGTGTGCACCAACCTCTTCACTCTAACTTTTCGCTTTCCCATGTTTATAGATATTTTCCGCTTCATGTCGTTCAACTCATCGTTCAAAATGTGCAAATGTGTGCAGCTATTGACGTTGCTAATATTTTGATGTGTCTTTCTCTCTGCCCTGCAACCGCATGTCAAATAATATGACAATCTCAATACTCTACCCCCTTTTTGTACTACACGAATAAATAACACAGTGTGTCTGGCTCTACGTGTGTGTGTGTGTGTGTGCGTGTTAGTTAATTTGTTTGCCTGCATTACGAATAGAATGCAGCTTTTATTGGTGAGCTTGCGAAAATGTCAAGCAATATGACACGTCCTGTCTAGTGTAATAATAGTAAACGAAAGACAGTCATTAATATTGCTGATGTGAAATTAAACTGCAATAATTAGTTGTTCTAGCTATTGTTGTAGCAATATATGGAATAGTTTGCACTCTGTGTGAAGAGACGAGTTAGTATTGTTTTTGGCTTTGCAAATATTGGATACACTACAGTAATAACATCATTAAGGAGTCAATACAGCAATTAAATTCTAAAAGCGTCGTCAAAAATGTTTCAATGAAAAATATAATTTATTAGTAACGACTAAGAAAATATTTACGATCAGCCTGATTAGAATTTATATGCTTTAAGTTAAAAGTCAAGCAATTTGTAAGTTTAATGACATTCGAAAGCGTTTGCGTTAGCACTAGTTAGAAGCACAAGAAAGTAGACTAATGAAAGCGGGACTTGCAATTATGCCAACAAAGCCTCTTGGCCTTTGCTTTCGTAAATTCATTATGCCGTCAAGCCACTCAATGGCTGAAATAAAGCCGCAATGGACGAAGCACCTGCCAAAGTAAAAGTCAATGAATGGCACTGGGAGGAACCCAAGTTGATAGCAAGCTTTAAACGAGATCAAAGCTGACTAAAGCTTACTTAAAGTAAAGTAGCTGCCATTTGGCAAAATCTACACACACAGTATGATGTGTACACGCGCTGCCTAAAATGCATAATAAAGTAGATGGTCAAAGGAAGTATGAGCACTCGTACATGTGCAATTTCCTTTTTCGGTCCCAGCGAGAGTACTGCCTTCCATTCTGAATATGAAATTAACAACGATGCGTATGCGTAATGCTCAATGAAAGCGAACAGATACGCGACTGTGTGTGTGTGTACGTGTGTGTGTGGTATCCAATAAATTTTCAATTTCCATGTATGTTGCCATATTCGTTTTTTTGTTGGTTAGCCCAAAATGCGATCCGCAACGAAGCAAATCTAATTTATATGCACCTCACTCATACGCAATGTTGTACAAAATGCACATTAAACCCCGCACACGTTGCACAATGCAGAGGCTGTAACAAATGCTCTCATAATAAAAACACCAAAATATTACGCGAGCGCCAACTAAAATTATGTTCTCAACAATTTAGCAGCGGATGTTGATTAGTATGAAATGACAAGGCCGGATATGCAGCAGTCGTATTGGATTTATACAACACTGCAGTGCGAAAAAAATGGATAATAAAATCGTGAAAAAACTATCTCTGTTTTATTTTGATTACAAATTTTTGTATAATAAAAATATCAATAGCTGTCAGTTTGAAATCTTTTTGGTATTTTGTATTACTAGATTTGGTAACTTGTTGTTAATTAATAAAAAACTATACACTGTCTTTTAAACAATATCAATATTATATTTTTTTTTTTAAGTGTAAGCACTGATTTAACATGGGACGCAGGGCTCTCTTGACCACAGTTATGGGACGTGTTGCCAGCAACCGGTTAGCAGTAGCAGTTGCGGCACTGTGGCCTGCCCAGTTCTGTCCGCAACTAAGTGGCCTCGGCACAAGTGCAGCGAAGTGTGCATTGTGTGTGTTCTCAAAGGGATGTGTGTTTGTATGTGTGTTTTGTGCATTAATGAGCTGTGCACAAATGCAAGCGAGTTTATTGCTCAAATTTGTTGATTTTTTGTCGTTGTCGTTGCTGTTTTGCCATTTGCATTTGCCGTTCCCAGTTGACAGTTGTTGGACTTATTAAAAAATTACATCCGTTGCTTAGCAATGCGATGTGATTGCCTTGCATTGAACCGGAAGAGAAAGGAGGTCAGTCCCGATTCAATGTGTGTGTACTCCATTTGGGCAAAGCGTGCGATTTATAGCCAGCAGATAGCACAGTGGCTCTGGGAACAGCTGAGCAAAATGAGCGAAATCACATTGCATGCAAGCACAAAATTTCTAACGATTTATTGCACTTAGAACAAAGGGAAAAGCAGCTTCAATTAAAAAGTACACTGATGCAGCTTCAAATTAAAAAGTGTCAGTTGTATTTGAATATTATACTCGGGACAAAGTTCGTTTTGATGTATTTTACAAAACGATTTATATTCTCCTTTGCTTGTTCTTTTTATTAGAAAAAATATACACTGTAATAGCTATTGTTGACTGACTCGATTGTTAGTAATTAATGTCTTAGATATTTCACGCTCAGCATAACCCATAACCAGCTAATGCCATTAAAATTATTTAACTTTCAGTCTAAATGCCAAATGGTTGAACCGTTCAAATTCAATTGCATGGGCAGCTATACAAATGACTTGGAAAGCAAAGTCCGATTAGCATACAATTTAAAGGTTTTCAATCACAAATAAATCACATCAAGTGACTAAGCTGGCCAAAGATATACAAATACAACATACGCTTGAAAAAGTTTGCGCAACTTGGCAGCAAATTGTGCGTACTAAATCAGTTTGACAAGGTAAGGAGAAGAGGCAAAGGGAGAAGGAGGAGGGGTAATACTAGCAACTGAAGCAACAGTATAAGAAATCTATTTTTCAAAATGCAATGCGAAGAAATCAAACGGATATCGTACGAAAATTTATGTGCGTCTATTTAGCTTTGAGTCGTGGACTGAGCGCACGAGGAAACAAATATTAAGTACACGCAGCGTGAACTGTGCCAATCCAAGTACATGGATCTGTTTGATGTACTATGTTCGCACGGGTGTGTGTGTGTGTGTATGAGCACAGCACAATTAAATGGGATTTATGGTGCGCGTGATTGCAGAATGAAGTAAATGTGCATACAAATACAATAGCCAAAGAGAGCAAAGAACTCTTGTGCTGCGAGTAGACTGCGGCGCGTCCAACATAAGAAAAATGGTTATCGAAATTTTTTGAGTGCCCGGAAATCGTACCTTGTTTGTCATGTCATCAATAAACGACATTACATTGAACGGGGCAGCAACAGCGGCAACACTGGCAACAACAGATACAAGGTCGCAAGCAAATTGAATGTGCATATTAAAAATAAAAGCATAAAGTAATATACGACGAGCACATTTTACTGCCAAGGGAAGTGTCAAGGAAATGAAAGTCTGCACGCCCAACTGGACATATTTCACTTACAAGCAAAAGCAACAGCAACAGCAACAACAACAACAAATTGAGCAGCGAAGCGCATCAATGAAATATTTATGAGTAAAACCATGTAGATTTATGTTGTATGTTGCCTGGCAGCCAATTGAAAAAAGTATTGAGTGAATTAGCAGACGTTGGTTGTGCCGCTTGGTCTACAGTTATTTAAGTTAGCTTGCTTCTGAAGCTCTATGGAATACATGATGCGGCAAAAGCTGAACAAATCTTTAATTAACTATTGATAGGCATCAACGAACGAAACTGGGTTATGTATTTTACTACTAGAAAAAAGCTCATGGGAAATCTGCGTATGACATCATACTAAAACTATATTCTTTACGAAATAAGTAGGACTTTTTTTTATTGTTTTAAAACATAAAAATAGATAGTTTCACTTTAAAGATATGAATTAATTGCCTGCGGCAACAAGAAGAAAGTAAGAACATATATCAAGCTTAATTAAAACAGCTTCAACGATTTTAGACTAGAGTGCATTGTTGTGAAAAAAGTAATTAAGAGTGCGAAAGAAGAGAGAGAGAGAGAGAAAGCACATAATAAATGTCCTCTAAGAGTTTCATATTTCGTGACATAATGTTGAGTCACTTTGAAAGGGGATTGTTTTCGGTTTAGTTACAGAAAATATTGTGTGAACAAAGCTATTTTTATATGACATTTATCTTACAATAAAATTAATTTCAATGTATAATTATAATTTAAAACAATTAAATTTAAAAAATAAATAAAACAAACTCCTATACAAGTTCCTGGTATAGAGAAATCCAATTTTGTGAATACAAATATAAGACAAGACTTGAAGTCACAAGCCAAATTCTCATCCCTAAATCCGACCTTTTATTGGGCCAAATTGTCTGTCTTACTGTACCACAAAAAGTCACAGGCATCAGGCACCACAACTGACCACTAAACATGCCACACCACACTGTGAACATTTCATTCGGAACCGAAGCAATAAAATAATATTGTTTTATCTAACTAGCTGCACAATGCAAAGCAACAAAAGGACAAACGAACAAATGACAGAAACCAAGAAAATGAAGATGTGGGGTCAGTACAAAACTATCATTCTACCATCCATCCCCAAAGCCAGCAAACAGAAGCAACAAACAAGATGACTTACATGTACAGAAGAAGTGACATTTGTATGCCCGCAGTTGCTGTCTGTCGTTCTTGCCGAAATCATCAAAGCACAGACAAAATAATAAAACTTCCACAAAGCGAAAGGAAAACACAAAACTGCGGCATCTGAAGCCACAATGCGGCAACTTCAGCAATGACTGAGATCAAATAATGTGCTGGCCATTGACATGGGCTATGTCTAAAATGTATAGGCTCACATTTTCCACACACACACTTTCAGGGAGGTATGTTAATTTTATCATCATGCTGAGCTCTATACTTTTCAAGCTATTTTTAATAGAACTTTTTTATTTGTATTGTATTAATTACATTCTTCAGCTTAATGTAAATTTGTTGGCATTGGTTTTGTAATAATTAATTTTTACTTATATATTGTTCATCACCTACACTTTGAACTTAAAGGGTATTTCTTAAAGCTGCTTGAAGTCTGTTTATTTCTTGGGACAGAAAGCAAACAAACATATGTTGACGGCGGTAGCATAAATATGATTAGGGACAGAGGCTATGGAGTCATCTTTAGACTTAGAGGCAAACAAACGGGAACCCATCTATGGCATGGATTTTTCATAATTTTTTCTTGTTGTAGTTTCTTTAGCAACGCGCACACACACAACAGGACTTTTGTGTGATATATGTGTGTGTGTGTGTGTTTGGCACTGTTGAAATTTCAATAATAACATTTGTATGAAGCTGTTTTTGTCGTCGTGTTGGTCCTGGTCGAGGTCCTGCTTCAGCTCCTGTTGATTGTGATGCTGATGCTAAGGTTGCCTGACGTTGACAATGTTGGATGACAATCACGTGACATCAGAGTCATCATCTATCTCACTCTCCTACTCTAGTCCTATCTCACTTTATCGTTCGTAAGCTCGTAGACTTGCTTGTACTTACTCAGGCAGGCGAGTCGCGTTTGTCTTTTTGTTTGCTGCTTTATTTTTATTATATTCATTCAACCCAGCACCCAGCACATTCAACACCCCACCAACAACCATTCACCGCCCCACACATGTCAGCAAAAATCGTTTACGCTTCATTGTTTTACTCAATTTCGTTGATTTTTGCTGGCGGCTTATATTTTTGTGGGTTTTTCGTTTGACAGCAGCTTTTGGATTTCAGTGCAAGCTGTATGAAATATTTTTGCGCTTTGCCTTGAGTGCTTAACTATCCAGCTATGAGGCATTGGCCAAAAAGCTGACGGTTGAATCTTATCGATTGATTTATGCTACGAAAAGCTGCCGCTTTTTCCCCTTGTGCGGCTTAGTTTTAAGTTTTTAATAAACATTTTAGCTTGCCTAAATACTAATTGGGCTAAAAGAAAGCTTTGAAGGCTGCATCTTTTCCAATAAATTGAACATTGTGTTAGGTTGTGATTTTAAGCATAATAAATGTAAGTTTGTGTATCATAAGTTTACACAAACGATTCGCTTTTCCGTCCATTGCCGATTATATATAAAACACTTTATCGGTAAACTTATGTTGCAATTTAGTGAGTTTCCAAGAATCAAATCATTTACAAATTGCGCAGCAAAAGTATTTGAAATGAATATGTGAAGAAAATCAATCGATGGCAGCAATTTGAATAATAAATGAGAAATGAAAAAGATGACAGACAAAAATAAATCAAAATGTGGCACGTGTCTGTTGATAAATCAAAGATTGTACAAAATTCATTTAGTGAATGTTAAAATGAAAAAAATATGGCATAGCGTCATATCTCCGACGACATATCTCCGCCCAGTACATTTTGCTGGCGGAGATATGTCGTGTTTTTTGCGGCGGAGATATGACGTTTTGAGACGACATATCTCCGCTCGGAAATATGACGCTAAGAAACGACATATCTCCGCCGAGAAAAAAACGTCATATCTTCGCGCGATTTTTTCGAAAAAAAATTTTTGCCTGCGTCCTTAACTTAGTAGTTATTTGTATTTTTCGTTGGCGTATCGACATAATTTGCTCAAAATTGCTGCGCGGAGATATGTCATTACAAAACGTCATATCTCCGCTCGAAGATATGACGTTTTTTTCTTGGCGGAGATATGACGTTTTGTAGCGACATATCTCCGCTCGGAGATATGACGTTTTGAAACGACATATCTCCGCCAAGAAAAAAACGTCATATCTCCGCTCGGAGATATGACGTTTTGAGACGACATATCTCCGAGCGGAGATATGTCGCTGAGAAACGACATATCTCCGCTCGGAGATATGACGTTTTTTTCTTGGCGGAGATATGTCGTTTTGTAGCGACATATCTCCGCTCGGAGATATGACGTTTTGAAACGACATATCTCCGCCGTTTCACAAACGACATATCTCCGCTCGGAGATATGACATTTTGGGACGACATATCTCCGAGCGGAGATATGACGCTAAGAAACGTCATATCTCCGAGCGGAGATATGTCGTTTGTGAAACGGCGGAGATATGTCGTCGGAGATATGTCGCGACCCCAAAAATATATATAAATACATCAGAATTTACTTTAATGAACTCGATATTAGATATTAATGAGAATTTTTCTTAGAATTTTATTTATTCTCAATTGAAATTTGATACAGTTTATTAAAAAATTGAAATATTAATGCAAACATATTTAATGAAAATTGGTTTAAAAATATCCTTGAAATTATTTCGTTCAATAATGAATTTTACTTATTTAACACAACTTTCAAGAAAATCGTAGTAACCATGAATATTATTAGCACTCCTATTAAACAAAATTGAGTTAATTCTGAATTCAATAAATGCACTAATAAGGACGATCGTTAGAGGAAAATATATGATATTTTAGACTCCGTATTATTATCAAAAAAGTACAAATTATGCCAAATTAATTTTGTACATCCAAATCCATGAAGGACGCCACATGCTGCTCGAAAACCTTGGTAGTTGAAGTCAACACACTAAACCTAATGAGGCATTAAACTGCCGTTAAACAACGTAAGCGTTTTATATAAACCAAGGGCTTTTCGCAGCAACGACAACAAATGTTAATGTGCCACTTGAGTGCGCAAAGCAACAAAGACAACAACAGCCAATAAAAAAAATGCTGAAAAGACAGCCAAAAAATCTCGGGGACAAGCATTAATTACGTAAGGATTTCTCCTGCACAAACACACACAAAATGTAGTTGACTTTAATATTTATGGTCTGTGCACGAAAGAAAAAAAATTAAAAAAAAAAAACTTTGCGCTGCTTAAAATAAATAACTGAATGGAATGCCAAGCAGCACCGATGGCACCTCGAAAGTATGCGCCCACGCATAATTATATGAAAATTCGCAATAATTATAAATAATGCAGAGCAAGAGCGTTGGAAATGCTTACGCAAAGAGATGGCGAAGAAACAGAAGGTAGAAGCAGAAGCACTCGCCACTTCCGACAACGCTACCACCTGGCTGCCAATGAAGATGGCAACGAAAAGCTACCGACGACCATGGCTATGGCGTTGAGTGGCGAGTGAAAAGAAATCTGCTCACTCCGCCAACAACCCATTTGCCCACCCAATTAACCACTACAAAATTTCCGGTTCCGTTAAGGCGCCACGAACGTTGTCAGAGATGCGTAAAATTAAATCAGCTATGACAGTAATGACAACAACATTATTAAAAACTGCACACTGATTATGTTTCATTGCAGACAAAAATGTTGTTTTGGATTCTGAGGATTTTCTTTTCACTTTTTGCAGCCGATATCGAACAGCAATTAGAGCTGACGAATCCAAGTGCATAAACCTGCTCAAGTAGCTAAAATGTTGCTATTTTCTACCAGCGATAAATCCCAAATGCTCCTCTGTTGCAATTTGCACTTGAATGGGCATGTCATTCAGATAAGAGCACTCGATTGCATCAGCAGGTATAAGTGAGCTGGTAAATGCAATAAAGAAATCAACAAAATGACAGAAAATTTTAAAGTTAACGAGTGTAAGGACACTTTTTACCCTCATAAAGCTAGTGAGAATTGGTGTCTTAATGCTTAAATTTATGACCTGGAAAACCCTTTAAAATGCAATTAATACTAAAAATAAAATAAAATGGTTATATGAATGACATTAAGCATCAAAAGTGGTATTTAAAATGAAAAAGAAATCATACAAACCAGATTTTATTTTAATACAAATATTAAGTCTTCAGTACATTTGATTAGGAAAGAAATAATGAAAATAAACCTCAACCATTAAAGTTTTCTTAACTTAGTATCAAACCGTTCGAAGATTATACCCAAAATTTTTTAGATCAGTTGTGAAGTATAAACTATAAGCTTTGAAGCAATATTCCACAGTTTATTCAATTTTAAAAAGGTGTGCCAGCAACAGCAGTGAATTTGAACTGTTGTGCACACAAACTTGTTTTGTTGTTTTCTGGTTTTTGAACATTGTTTCAATCTCTATTCGTATTGATAAACATTTTCTGCAACAGTGCACATAAACCAGACCCTGTTAGCAGTAATTTGATTACCTACCAATAAACACGCGAATGCACAAACAAAGTATATATGTTTGTATGTATCCGCGGTAAATACAGTTGTTTCGCTTATCGGGGACCGTTTCGTAAACAGTCGAAGAACAGAAAAAATTAGCAAATTGCCTGCTTGGCCCCTACCTGTGTGTTTGTGTCATTGCTATCGGTTGCTGAAATTTTATTTATGACCAAACATGTCAACAGCAGATTCCCGAACGACCCTTCTGCGGGTGCTACAATAAAAGTAACATAATTCGACCTGTTTCAGTTGACCCCGCTGTGTACCGTTACCCAAGGGCTCGAGCTTTAGTTAATATTTGCATTTTATTATTATGAAGGGGCCGCGCATTAAAAGCAACAAAAGTTTTATGCAATTTTTATTGTTTTTATATACGGCTAGGTAATAACTTTAACTATAAGGGTTTTATGGCCAACGAAAGTCTTTCTATCTAGGCTGCAAAACTATTTATCTTTTGTGTATGGTTTATGGCTCAGAAATCCTTATCGTCAAATTCGCTCTCGATTGAAATTGAAAATCTTATCGTTAAATCATTTCGTGACTGGATAGTGGAATGCAACTTGACTTATTTATCGGCACAATCAAATTTATCAGATGACACGGCAGCTCAACTGGAAGTTTATTGCTGCGAGCATATTTTTTGAAGCAACATTACGACGACAACATAGCGTGCTGGCTGAGAGCAAAATAAAAGAAGAAAGAAACATTCCAATAAGTTGCGACAACAGCAATTCACCTTCTACATATAACAGCTTATCAAATAAAAACAAGCACCTGGGCCAGCTGATAACAAGGACATTGTGCACTGAAACTGTAGGATAAGATTTGAATTCATAAGTTAAATGTGAAGTTAACTTTAAATGTCCTTTACTAGTAAATAGCATACTTTTCGGGGCAAACCAAATTTAGCTCAGCATATTCGTTTGTTTTTACATAAGCTTTATATACCCATTTTTGGCATTGAACGGGGTATAAATTCTGTTTAAACCTTAGCAATCAGTGGAGCATAATTTGTAAAACAATTTCCGTCGTGCCCATCAGCTAAGCAGGCGCAGCCGCCAAGGGATTCGGATGAGCTAAAGCAACGGATGCCAAGCTAAAGTCGATGTCTGGACCGCGCTACAGATTGGGGCTGTGTTAGGGTTGGTTTTGTGGGGTATGCACGGGCTGTCAGACAGCAAACTGTGGTCAAAAGTCACAAGTGCGTTGAACTTTAGCGAGGCGCAAATGTTTACTCGGCCTGGTTTTGTATTTTTTGTTTACTTTTTTGGCATTAGTTCCACTTCTTTGTTTAATTTTGCCACCCCGGATATTTTCGCTTCCCTTGGATAAGGCAGCCCTTAACATCGGACGATTGCGTTTTGCCTAAGCGGGGTCTCTATCTGATTAGTACGATTTCAATTTTCACACGGACATTCTTTGAGCTCGGTGGTGTACATACTAATATAGCCAGGGGTTCAAGTTTTGGTCTTGTCAGACCCAGCACGAAGGTCATTCGGTTTGATTGAGCAATATTTTGTTTTTCTGTTTGCTTGGGGTGATTTTGCAGGAAATTTATGTGTTCCTGGCGCTCCTTCACAATATTGCCCCGTCATTCATTTATCAAATATTTCTTTTTTGTTAGGCAATCTAACAAGCAGGCAGACTACCAGCTGTGTTTCCAATCGCTTATTTATATATGTATTTCTATGTTTTTCTTGTATGAACTTTTTATGCGAGTCATTTCTTAGAGCCAAAGTCAGGTTTTTTGTGTATCCCCCAGTTAAATGTATTCGTTCACCTGTGATCCAAAGCTTCCAAAACTTTCAGTCAGTAAAATCACGAAAGTTACGCAATAAAAAAAATATTTATTAACATATTTACTAAAAAGTGGTCACGGTTTGTCTAATACTTAACGAAAAACAACTTATGATAAAGTTAATATTGAATTTCACATATGTAGATTAAGAACAAACATACTTCACAATTTGTTCAATACAAACAAACTTGTTCAAAAATATATTTTGTACTTTCAATTAGTTTGAGTTTGTGTGTTTATGAATAGCGTTTTTTAATCGATTAGAAAATGCAGCAGCTGTAGCACAAGAAAGAAGATAATGGAACGAAATCGCAATGCACTTTATAATCAAATGAAATCTTATCATACTTCAGCCAGATTGCTACTACCTGCCTCGTAATATTGTTTCCAACCTCGAATGGCTTTTTTCTGTGAGCTTTGCTGTTTGCATTTCTTCACTGAGTGCAGCACGTAGCAGAAGCACGTGAAAAAGCAATATACAAAAATTGACGAGCAAAAACACACACTTTCATCATGTCTGCATCAAAAAGCAATTCATTCAATTCGATTTGTGGCTACGCCATCGTTGTTCGCTTGAATGTGCTGCACTTACAAAAAAATGCTATTTTAGATGTAGAAAATCATACTTTAATGTAAATTCGTTCTCAAGTATAAGTTTAAGTATATGGAAAGATTTCAAAAAGTATGAAACAAATAATCAAAAACTTACGAAATTTACATTGTAGAACTATATTAATTTAACTAAGCAAAATGCAAACGTCATAATAAACGCTGGCTTTTTGTAATAATTTATCTGAGTTGAAAATCGAGCGCCTTGCAATTGATTTCCAAGAACGTTTTGCTTTTGAGTCAAACATTTATTTCAATTTAAGTAGAATCGCTATTCTCTTTAAGCCAAAATAAAATATATAAAAAACAAACAAACAATTAACACTCACCTGTCGTTGGATTGTGTCGATTGAGATTGCGTGGCAGAGTCATTGTACAATCGCCATTGCCACCCGCCGCTCCCGAACTAGTGAGCAGAACATTGCCACGACTATCGACGAGAGCAGTGCCACCACCAGCCAGATTCAAGGCGGCTGTGTTGCGTGCATAATTCAAAGTTGCCGCATGATGCAATTGGCTTGCCTTGGGCAGAGTCATTAGGCCTGGATTGTAGCTAACGCTGCTGCCCGAAACAATTACGGATGATGTGCTTGGTACGTTGCTGTTTACACCTACGTTGCCCCCACCGCCACGTCCAAATGTTTGTGTGCCACCGCCACCGCTCATGCTTTTGATTTGCATATGTTGTTGCTGTTGTTGCTGCTGTTGTTGTTGTTGTTGCTGTTGTTTTGTGCTTGTGCTTGTGCTGTAGGTATTGTCCACGGCCTTTGTGGCATCCATAGCTGTATTATTTAAAGCATTTCCACTGCCTGATTGTTGTTGTTGCTGTTGCACCTGCTGCTGTTGCATGCCTGTGTTGGGGCACATATGCGGCTTTGATGCTTCATTGGCAGCGGCAGCAGCAACAGCTGCTGCTTGAAGCATCATTGCCGCCTGACCGGCCTGATCTTGCCCATGACTCTCCACATCAACAATGACATTCGCGCTCTGCGAGTGACCCATATGATAATGAGCATGCTTGATGGGCTCCGGCGGATACGGAACCTGCTGATGCATGCTACGCTGCTGGTATTGCTTCTGCAGTGTCTTCACTTCGAGTCGCGTCTTGTCGCGCTGATAGTAGACACCAGCAAATATTAACACATTCAATATGAGCAGACTGCATCCGATGGCAATTGTTACGCTCAGCGCTGTGGAATAGGCAGCGTATCCGGCTGACTCGAATCCGGATGCCAAAGTATCCGTTGAGGCATTTGCTAGCGTTGTCGGTGCAAATACGCCACCTCCATTAGCCGTGTAGTTGCCACCAATTGGTATACACGTCGTATACATGTTGTTTGGCTCCACGGTGGTAACTGCAACAAAACAAAATGGGTATGGTGAGAAGGTAAAATAATGTGCTTAACAGTGAGAGAGAGAGAGAGAATAGATGAGACTTTGTTGCGTATGAGTATGTGGCATGTGCTTCTTGTTTGCTGCATGGAATATGATAAGGCTAAGGCAACCAGGCAACAACTAATCTGTTGAATTGCAATATGCTTGGTAATCTTGTCTTATTACGTATACGACGCTTTGTGTCTGTTAGTGGTAAGCAAAGGTCTTAATGCTTGGGAATGCATGTAATTACATACATGTACCGTTAAATTAATAACATGTTATGCTTAATTTAGAGATAAAATAATGAATTATAGTAATGAGATTCGTCCTCTTATTTAAATTGGCTTTTTTTTCCTTGACTTAGAGCTCAATATATATATGAAATAAGAAAAAAGCTTCACAGGTCTTCGAGAAGCAATTCAAATTTTAATTAAGCATGAATCAAAGCTCATAAACTTTTAGGTCGGCAAACATAAAAGTTTCCTCCAACCTCTGTCAGTTCAAATATTAAATTCTTTTTTGTTTTTCTTTAAATTTATATTTTCTTAGTAGTAGCTTTCAATGTATTTTATGTAGACATTAAAGAGCCAACCATACAAAGTGGAATTCCGTTTGATAAACGTTAATATACTCAAAAAGTATCTATATAATCAGAAGCATTTGCTTTCTACTAGGTAAATTTAAAATCCTACTTTTCGTTTTTAGTTCTTGAGCACGAAATTTTAAAAAAGAATAACTATATACAATTGAAAGTGCATATGTTATTATTAAACTTTGACCACTGAATCTAAAAGCTGGCTTTGTTGTCGCTTAATCCTAGCTTAACCTATCTTTGTGCACATACGTATTTGTATGCTGAGCAAGCTTTGGATTTTCTTTCGTTTGAGGCTTTATTGTATTTGTTTTATGGCATGCAGGTAAATACAAGATTGGAATGCAAACGTCTGCGAAAGCAGATGTGCTTCAATGCTTTTGAAGTTCACTTCCATGAAAATTTGTATTTGTCAATGTGCTCAAGTGTTATTGTTGTTGTAGATGTTGCTTTGTTGTTATATGCTTTGTGGCTGCTTTGTCTCCGACTGTCTCCGACTGATGTGCCTTCAAGTGCCCCCCTTTACTTGGCATTGTTTTATGACAAGTATACCCTGACTGCGAGTCGTGTGTGTTAAAGTATGTGTGTAAGTTTGAGTCTGAAAAGTTTTGCTTTTCAATTTCATGCATATCAAACAATTCGACAAAGACTGAAGACACTGAAGACTTGTGCACGTTTTTTGCATAAATATTTAGACAATAAACCAAAGTGCCATAATAAGCATCCGAACATTGTCGTATCGCTGGTTTTTTTTTTTTTTTCTTTAATATTTCGTGTGAGTCTTTACAGCTGCCAAGTGCCGTCTGAGAGCTTTTCAATTTGCATATAAAATTGGTATTCAATTTGACAACTTTTGCATTGTCAAGGTGTCGCAAAATCAACAGACACTCGATTGTTAACTTATGGAGAAAAAAGTTATGCAACTTTATTGCGAATAATTTCGTTTCGTTTTTCCGTTTTTTGTATTACTTCAAAATTGAAAATATTTTGACGTTTTTCATAGCACTAAAGTGGCTTGTGTTTAACTTAAAAATTCAAAAAAGTCCCTCTAATTTTTAGTTGAAGTTTATGCAAGTTGTTAAGTTAAGGTCTTTAATAAACACAAATGAATCCAGGTGTTGTCCAGGAAAAAATTAGGTTTATTTTTGACTTACTTGATGCATTTAGAACATAAATACTCATAAATATTGAGATTACCAGTCTGTGCAAAGTTAGTTCAAGTACTCAGCAGCTTATGAATGATGGCAATAAGTACTTGTTGGCCATACATTATTAGCAAATAGCCACACATACATATGTATACTACTCAGCAAATTTAAATATGAGCGTTTGCTTCTTTTTCTTTTATAAGTACATATTTCTAGCCCCAATGTAAACCGCTTCTGCTAGTTTGGAAACGCTTAACCTGTCACTTGACGGTCTTGAGAAGCAAACACTTTTGGCCCTTTGCATGTGCTAGCTGGCAACCCCATTGCTAAATGGTCTAAGCAGATAAGTAGGCAACCATTGGCAGAAAGCTGGGCTAGAGATATAAAACACAGCCACTGCGAGCTCGGAACTGTCGTTACTTAGTCGAGCATTTATAAATTGGCCCTTCCCCTTCGACCCAACTAAGCCTTTTATCAAAACGCTCCATTTTGCATATAATTTCAAGATGAAATACACTTTGGTATTCACCACCCCAGCGCAAATTTCTATTTTAATTAGTTTTAATTTTTATTTTAATTTTCGCACTCGCATTTTATGGCAAGGACCTAACAGTTGAGTTAAAGTCGCACTCAGAGACCAACAAACCGACGCCCGCATGCTGTTTTTCCAAGGACCCTACATAATTACGTACGAGGACACATGGCTCGAGCAGCTTTAGTCTCAGATAACCAAAACAAAATTCCGAGCTAAATAGAGATTGCCTTGGCCTGGTCGAGTGGCATCTACACACAGGCCTAATGCTTAATGTGCCTTTAATTAGTGGAATGACAAAAAACCAACCACAAAATAAACTTAGCTTTCAAGTGGCACATCGCTTGCCCTAACCTACTACTACTGCTTCTACACTCAAAAAAGTGATATAAATATATAAGTTTTTCCATATATAAACCGATAATATAAAAATAAAATTTTTATGTTTTCGGGAAAATAATTATACCTTAGAGGTTTATTTTGTTAGCACAAAGCAATCTAACTTATAAGGCTATAATTATTTTTAAAGTTAGAATTATTATTTTTGAAAACTTTGATTAAGACAAGCAAGCGATCCTTATAGCAGCCCAGTAACCTTTCCATTACTATTTGAAGTAAGGGCGTGTTGTTGAATAATAAAAATAATAGTTTTTTTTCTAAGTGTACCCCTATTTTCTACACTAAGAAACCAAATGCTTGGCATGCAAAATTGTTTGCAATGCTGCGTAGCCTCAATTAAATGACCTTGCATAAATTAGATATCAGCGACAGCAGTTGATGCCTCCCTTGGGAGGGGCATAGTATCAAATGGGCTGAATGGTGGTGTTGGTGGTAGTAGTTTTGTTCGAAATCTAAGCATTTAAGAAGTGATTACCTAACTCAACCCAGCTCGTGGCGTTATTTCAATTTGTTCCGACGTATTGTGGCTTATAGTTTGGCATTTCATCATCGGCCGCTACTTAAGCTTAGCCAGCTAGAGTCTTGGATTTTATGCAAATTCCTGGCCAACAACTGGCGTCATTTTCTTCTTAAAGCGTATTTACTTTCGTCTCTGTTGTTGCCGCCTCGTCACGAACTACACACATTTGTACAAATATTCATGCTGTGTCCTCTGTTGGCGGATTTCTAGCACAAAATAGCTGCAAAGATGCCTTTTACCTTGTGCCATATTTTCATTTTGCACAGCATTCAGGTCACACTAAGTAGCATAGAAAGAGTTATGCGCCCACCATATGCCATGAATTCTTATTCTTTTATACTTATGAAGGGAACATGTAAATGGGATCAGCAGTATGAGCGAGCAACAATGAAGTATGAGCAGGCTTAAGTGTTGACATTTAAATGCACTGTGATTTTCAGGTATTTAACAAATATTATTAAAAATATCATATAATAGGTTTTGCAGATTTTAAAAGGTTTAATGGGTAGATGGTTAGAAAGTTAGAAACTCTATCATGTAGATCATATCCTGGTACACATCTTATTATCATCTTCTTTCACAACTCAAAACTTTTTGAAACATCTCCATTCAATATTCTATGTACATCTCAAAAACTTGAGCGATTTACCAACGAGCGCAACAAAAACAACACTTCATACTGAAAAGGAAACGATATAAAAAAAATAAAAGAAAAAAGCCTGAACTAAGAGACACTTCAACATATTTTCATGCGATTTCAACTTCAACTCTTGAACGGATTGTGGGTTTTTGCATGCTGCAGGTTTTTCGATTTATGCGGTCGCTTTGTTTACAAAGAGACGTCTCTTTGTGGATATTTTTATTCTGGTTTTTAGTTGCATAAAACAGTGCATGGTTTGCCTTTTTTTCCCCACCGAATTCGCATTTTGCTTTTTTGGCTCATTCGCGTTTGTCTCTGGGCCAAAGTCACGACGCTGAGGTGACAACAACAACGGTAACGACAACAACGAGCGAGAAACCCAAGGCGCACAGTTGGTAAAGTCAGCGTAAATGAAAAGCATATCAAAGTATGTCGAGTCCATATGACACTGAGACACCGTCTCTGTTGCTCTCTCTCTCTCTCTCTCTCTCTCTCTCTCTCTTTGTCTCTCTTTCTCTTTTTCTCTATTTCCTTTTCGCTTTCTCTCTAAATTTTGAAGTGTTTTTTTTTTTTGTGGCCTGTTGGCTTGGTCGGTGTCCTCGACTGTCAAGCTGACAGCTGTTTGTCGCATTTCAGCCATTTTATCATCTTCTACTGCTGCGTTTGCGAAAGGATTTCTGTCAGCCCTCTCGATGAGTGTTTTTTTTTTTTTGTTGGCCAACTTGGTTTTGCTGGGTCGGATTTTAGTTTTGCAGCATTTCTTCCTCTTAGCATTAATTGAAACGAACATTTTGTTTACTCTTGCTGGTGAATCAAACTCAAACCCAACCACCCTACTTTGGTTACCAGCCTCAAGTCAGTCGAGTTGAGTCTGAGCTGTTTGTACCGTCTAGATATGTTATGCGTGTGTGACAAAATGTGCGCTGCTTTTGTGATAAGTTGTGATCTTTTTACTATGTAAGTATGTATATTTTCCATAATGCGTTTCTAATGGACTGGTATTTAAGAGCAGAAACTTTCAATTTCTTTTATACGCGTTTTAGTGTTAGAAGTTACTTTTAATGCTTTTTTTTTTAAGGGAGTATTCTAGTCTAGGAGACAGAAAAAATCTAAATAATTTCATATTTTCACATATTGGATATAGTAAAGGAAATTAAAATTCCAAAGTAAAACAAACTATAAACTGCATTAACCCGCATCTTGTGACTGTCGGCTTTATCGCAGAGCTTATTCTATACGTATACGCGATGACAGGAATACAATCCCAAGGTGCACACAAGTAATTTGGTCTGCTGCCGCAGCTAAGCCAACATTCCAATAACTTTTAATTTACACAACTTTTGATGACAAGCGAGCCCTAGAGCAAAGGCTCTGTAGCAGCTGCCACGACCCACACGCTGCCGTTAGCCTAATGTATATTGCATTGGCCAACTAACTCAAACTGTGCTGTGCGCTGAGTGCCCGAGAATTTCACTTGAAATTGACTGTCTTACTTTTGACTTTGAGATAAGCATGCAGCAAGGGAATGTGTTGGATGTTGGAGGTAAAAGGACACCCCCAACGCTTGTTTGAGTTGCATTCGAAGCAGTCGCTGTTTCTTGACGCGTTTCTCATTTAACAACACAGCTGCTCGAGTTGCAGTTGACTCTTGGTAGCAGTTGGCGAGTGTGTCTCCGCAGTGAATGAAAAACGCAAAGACCATCATTAAAGTTTGCTGTTAATTTAGGGTAAGTGTTGAAAAAGTTTCACAACAAGTTTTATATAAACTGGCTTAATGAGTTTTACCAGCTGGGCAGGCGAGAAGTGTGTATAAATAATGCGTACTTGGCAAAAGAAAAATGCGTCTGAAAATTTACATAAAAGCCAAAAAATAAAAAGGAAACCCATTTAAGGCCCTTAAGCAATGTAAACCAGAAATTTATGCGCCATTTATTGATGTGGTTGTTGTCGCACAAAAGACCATATGAGTATTGAGTACAAAAAAGGATACTCGGATACAGTGTCCGACAGAAATCTTTACACACAGACATACACACACACACACACACACACACACACACACACACACACACACACACACACACACACACACACACACACACACACACACACACACACAAACAAAAACGCCAACTTTGCAATTTGCAATTTAGCTTGAACAGACCCACCACAAGCTCAAGTAAACTATGACAGACCAGGCCCAAGCGTCTGCCAAAGTAAACAAAAATACCACCTCCACCTCTCAACAGCTAAAGTGTTGATTTTGAGTTCACTTTCTCTCTTCCTCTCTCTCTCTCTCTTTCTCGGTAAGTACCCAAAAAAGAGGAAGATAAAAGAAAATAGCAGAAAAATTCTTGAAAACAGTTTTTCTTCGAATTCACATTGATGTGAACCCACGAGCCTCAAAAGGCATATGCGTTTTATTAAATTTTTTTTCCCTCCTTGCCAAAGTTATGAAAGTGGCACATATGTTCGCACATTTTGTGGCAAGCGGCTAAATATTTGGGTTTTCGATTTGCAAAAATGTCTAATATTAAGTAGAGCCACAAAATTGTACTTGCATGCCTAATGCTCATTAAGCAAATTAAATACGTAAGCAAAAGCAATTGCCGATAACCAAAGCATTCATAAATTTAGCTTTGCTACGAGACGCGAAATGTGAAAGTAGCTAAAAGGTTTTTAGGAAACCAAAATAAGTAATATTTCATGTACATAATTTAGAAGTCTTATGCAATGTTACAATGCATATTTTTGTAAGGTTTCGCAGACGAAACAATTTAAGTTATTTCTTAAAAAAAAGGTTATTAAATCTTAAAGGAATACAATCCAAAATATCAAACAGTATATAGCAGCTCAGTTCTACTTGATTTTATTGTCTTCAACTTCTGATATATTTTATGTAAAAATATTATTATAGGTTGCGACAAGCTCAACATGCTAGTAGCTTTCACTTTATTTTTTAATCAAAAAGTTATAGTATATGCGTGAAAAATTATCGTCACTATGCCCCGAGGCTATGATGAAGTTGCGAACATATTTTCGCCCGATGGCCGTTTGCAGCAGTTGGAATACGCTCACAAGGTGGTGAATCATTGCTCCACTGTGGTAAATCACGACAATATTGTGTACAATTCAGTTGAAAGTGTTCAACTATGGCTTTCAGGTGGCATTGCGTAACAAAACTTGCATTGTAATGGGTTTGGAGAAGAAAGCCTTGCATCCCCTACAGAAGGACACTTCCCAGAAAAAAATTGTGAAACTGGACAGTCATGTGGTAATGACTTATGCTGGTCTAACGGCAGATGCTCGCGTTCTGACGAAACTCGCCCAGGAAGAGGCGCAAAGCTATCGGCGAAACTATGAACGGCCTGCCAATATAGAGTATATTGCACGGTAAGCTCAGCTTTAATGTGAAAGATAAATAATCTTAGTATAATGCATGTCGGTAAATCACCGCCTAGGCTCATATTATTTTAGTAATTAGGGTATTACATACTATCATCATAGCTTCAGTCATTAATTTATGAACTTAAAAAATAAATTCAAGCGCTTTTAATGCCCCGAAAACAATATACTTTAATTTCTTAGTTCTAGTTATCTTAAATTTCAAAGCAGAAAGCCTTAAATGTTTTTAGAATTGACCTCATATATATTTTTGTTGTTAAATTTGATGTATTTTTATGTATGTTTGTGATGAAATGATACTCAAACTTTATCACATAATTTCTCTAAACATTTAGTTATGTGGCCAAATTGAAGCAGCATTATACTCAGGATAATGGACGACGTCCATTTGGACTTTCTTGCCTGATCGCTGGCTTTGATATGGATGGCCAGCCACATTTATATCAGACCGAACCATCGGGCGTCTACCACGAGTGGGTGGCATATTCGACGGGTCGCCAGGGTCCTAAGGCGCTTAAGCATTTAGAGAAGATTTCTGTTGATATTATTAACGCTCTGCACGAAGACGATGCCATTACCCTTGTGTTGCGTTCCTTGATCTTGAGCACTTCCCACAATGCCAATTGCTATGAGATTGCTGTACTAAAGCATCAGCAACAGTTGAAGATGATCAGCTCTCCGACTGTTTCCCACTTGGTACAGGTCATTAAACGGGACAATGCAGCAATGGAGGGCTGGCTTTCCACAACATGAGTCAAGTTTAATAATTAAAGCTTAGTATTTATCATATTTTGCTCGATCATAATAATTATTATTGTTTTTTTAATACTCTTCAATTTAATTAAAATTGTTCACATTTGGCATGCATCTCCGCTCAGATATATGTCGCTAGTGAAACGACAGAAATATGTAGTCGGAGACCCTAATTTTCTGCCGAAAAATCAACTTCAACGTTGGTAACATATTTCGCCTGCCATAACTTCGTCAATTTTGACCCGATTTTCAAAAGCAATACCTTAAAAGTCATGGTTTGGCCCCTAGAATAAAACTGTATTTAAATATTTACAATTTTATAAAATTCGATTTTTGGTCATTTTGCATGTTACAGTTTTATGCCAAAAAATCGACATCATCAATTGGCAAATCTTTCGACTTCCATAACTTCGGCAAATCTGACCCGATTTTCAAAAGCAATGTCTTTAAAGTCATGGTTTGGCATCTAGAATAAAACTGCATTTATGTAATTTCACTTAAATGAAATTCGATTTTTGGTCATTTTGCATGTTAAAGTTTTATGCCAAAAAATCGACATCATCGTATGGCAAATCTTTCGACTTCCATAACTTCGGAAAATCTGACCCGATTTTCAAAAGCAATGCCTTAAAATTCATGGTTTGGCATCTAGAATAAAACTGCATTTATGTAATTTCACTTAAATGAAATTCGATTTTTGGTCATTTTGCATGTTACAGTTTTATGCCAAAAAATCGACATCATCATTTGGCAAATCTTTCGACTTCCATAACTTCGGCAAATCTGACCCGATTTTCAGAAGCAATGTCTTAAAAGTCATGGTTTGGCATCTAGAATAAAACTGCATTTATGTAATTTCATTTAAATGAAATTCGATTTTTGGTCATTTTGCATGTTACAGTTTTATGCCAAAAAATCGACATCATCAATTGGCAAATCTTTCGACTTCCATAACTTCGGCAAATCTGACCCGATTTTCAAAAGCAATGTCTTAAAAGTCATGGTTTGGCATCTAGAATAAAACTGCATTTATGTAATTTCATTTAAATGAAATTCGATTTTTGGTCATTTTGCATGTTAAAGTCTTATGCCAAAAAATCGACATCATCATTTGGCAAATCTTTCGACTTCCATAACTTCGGCAAATCTGACCCGATTTTCAGAAGCAATGTCTTTAAAGTCATGGTTTGGCATCTAGAATAAAACTGCATTTATTTATTTATTTATCATTTGAATGAAATTCGATTTTTGGTCATTTTACATGTTACAGTTTTATGCCAAAAAATCGACATCATCAATTGGCAAATCTTTCGACTTTCATAACTTCGGCAAATCTGATCCGATTTTCAAAAGCAATGTCTTTAAAGTCATGGTTTGGCATCTAGAATAAAACTGCATTTATGTAATTTCATTTAAATGAAATTCGATTTTTGGTCATTTTGCATGTTACAGTTTTATGCCAAAAAATCGACACCATCAATTGGCAAATCTTTCGACTTCCATAACTTCGGCAAATCTGACCCGATTTTCAAAAGCAATGTCTTAAAGTGATGGTTTGGCATCTAGAATAAAACTGCATTTATGTAATTTCATTTAAATGAAATTCGATTTTTGGTCATTTTGCATGTTAAAGTCTTATGCCAAAAAATCGACATCATCATTTGGCAAATCTTTCGACTTCCATAACTTCGGCAAATCTGACCCGATTTTCAGAAGCAATGTCTTTAAAGTCATGGTTTGGCATCTAGAATAAAACTGCATTTATGTAATTTCATTTAAATGAAATTCGATTTTTGGTCATTTTGCATGTTGAAGTTTTATGCTAAAATAATCGACTTCATCGTTTGGCAAATCTTTCGACTTCCATAACTTCGGCAAATCTGACCCGATTTTCAGAAGCAATGTCTTTAAAGTCATGGTTTGGCATCTAGAATAAAACTGCATTTATGTAATTTCATTTAAATGAAATTCGATTTTTGGTCATTTTGCATGTTAAAGTCTTATGCCAAAAAATCGACTTCATCGTTTGGCAAATCCTTCGACTTCCATAACTTCGGCAAATCTGATCCGATTTTCAAAAGCAATGTCTTTAAAGTCATGGTTTGGCATCTGGAATAAAACTGCATTTATGTAATTTCACTTAAATGAAATTCGATTTTGGTCATTTTGCATGTTACAGTTTTATGCCAAAAAATCGACATCATCATTTGGCAAATCTTTCGACTTCCATAACTTCGGCAAATCTGACCCGATTTTCAGAAGCAATGTCTTAAAAGTCATGGTTTGTCATCTAGAATAAAACTGCATTTATGTAATTTCATTTAAATGAAATTCGATTTTTGGTCATTTTGCATGTTTCAGTTTTATGCCAAAAAATCGACATCATCTATTGGCAAATCTTTCGACTTCCATAACTTCGGCAAATCTGACCCGATTTTCAAAAGCAATGTCTTTAAAGTCATGGTTTGGCATCTAGAATAAAACTGCATTTATGTAATTTCATTTAAATGATATTCGATTTTTGGTCATTTTGCATGTTAAAGTTTTATGCCAAAAAATCGACATCATCATTTGGCAAATCTTTCGACTTCCATAACTTCGGCAAATCTGACCCGATTTTCAAAAGCAATGTCTTTAAAGTCATGGTTTGGCATCTAGAATAAAACTGCATTTATGTAATTTCACTTAAATGAAATTCGATTTTTGGTCATTTTGCATGTTAAGTTTTATGCCAAAAAATCGACATCATCATTTGGCAAATCTTTCGACTTCCATAACTTCGGCAAATCTGACCCGATTTTCAGAAGCAATGTCTTTAAGGTCATGGTTTGGCATCTAGAATAAAACTGCATTTATGTAATTTCATTTAAATGAAATTCGATTTTTGGTCATTTTGCATGTTACAGTTTTATGCCAAAAAATCGACATCATCATTTGGCAAATCTTTCGACTTCCATAACTTCGGCAAATCTGATCCGATTTTCAAAAGCAATGTCTTTAAAGTCATGGTTTGGCCCCTAAAATAAAACTGCATTTACATAATTTCATTTAAATGAAATTCGATTTTGGGTCATTTTGCATGTTGAAGTTTTATGCTAAAATAATCGACTTCATCGTTTGGCAAATCTTTCGACTTCCATAACTTCGGCAAATCTGACCCGATTTTCAAAAGCAATGTCTTAAAATTCATGGTTTGGCCCCTAAAATAAAACTGCATTTACATAATTTCACTTAAATGAAATTCGATTTTTGGTCATTTTGCATGTTTAAGTTTTATGCCAAAAAATCGACATCATCATTTGGCAAATCTTTCGACTTTCATAACTTCGGCAAATCTGATCCGATTTTCAAAAGCAATGTCTTTAAAGTCATGGTTTGGCATCTAGAATAAAACTGCATTTATGTAATTTCATTTAAATGAAATTCGATTTTTGGTCATTTTGCATGTTACAGTTTTATGCCAAAAAATCGACATCATCATTTGGCAAAGCTTTCGACGTCCATAACTTCGGCAAATCTGACCCGATTTTCAAGAGCAATGTCTTAAAATTCATGGCTTGGCATCTAGAATAAAACTGCATTTATTTATTATTATTATCATTGAATGAAATTCGATTTTTGGTCATTTTGCATGTTACAGTTTTATGCTAAAATAATCGACTTCATCGTTTGGCAAATCTTTCGACTTCCATAACTTCGGCAAATCTGATCCGATTTTCAAAAGCAATGTCTTTAAAGTCATGGTTTGGCATCTAGAATAAAACTGCATTTATTTATTTATTTATCATTTAAATGAAATTAGATTTTTGGTCATTTTGTATGTTACAGTTTTATGCCAAAAAATCGACATCATCATGTGGCAAATCTTTCGACTTTCATAACTTCGGCAAATCTGACCCGATTTTCAAAAGCAATGTCTTAAAAGTCATGGTTTGGCATCTAGAATAAAACTGCATTTATGTAATTTCATTTAAATGAAATTCGATTTTTGGTCATTTTGCATGTTACAGTTTTATGCCAAAAAATCGACATCATCATTTGGCAAAGCTTTCGACGTCCATAACTTCGGCAAATCTGACCCGATTTTCAAGAGCAATGTCTTAAAATTCATGGCTTGGCATCTAGAATAAAACTGCATTTATTTATTTATTATCATTTGAATGAAATTCGATTTTTGGTCATTTTACATGTTACAGTTTTATGCCAAAAAATCGACATCATCAATTGGCAAATCTTTCGACTTTCATAACTTCGGCAAATCTGACCCGATTTTCAAAAGCAATGTCTTAAAAGTCATGGTTTGGCATCTAGAATAAAACTGCATTTATGTAATTTCATTTGAATGAAATTCGATTTTTGGTCATTTTGCATGTTACAGTTCTATGCTAAAATAATCGACTTCATCGTTTGGCAAATCTTTCGACTTCCATAACTTCGGCAAATCTGATCCGATTTTCAAAAGCAATGTCTTTAAAGTCATGGTTTGGCATCTAGAATAAAACTGCATTTATTTATTATTTACATTTAAATGAAATTCGATTTTTGGTCATTTTGCATGTTACAGTTTTATGCCAAAAAATCGACATCATCAATTGGCAAATCTTTCGACTTTCATAACTTCGGCAAATCTGACCCGATTTTCAGAAGCAATGTCTTAAAAGTCATGGTTTGGCATCTAGAATAAAACTGCATTTATGCAATTTCACTTAAATGAAATTCGATTTTGGTCATTTTGCATGTTACAGTTTTATGCCAAAAAATCGACATCATCATTTGGCAAAGCTTTCGACGTCCATAACTTCGGCAAATCTGACCCGATTTTCAAGAGCAATGTCTTAAAATTCATGGCTTGGCATCTAGAATAAAACTGCATTTATTTATTATTATCATTTGAATGAAATTCGATTTTGGTCATTTTACATGTTACAGTTTTATGCCAAAAAATCGACATCATCAATTGGCAAATCTTTCGACTTTCATAACTTCGGCAAATCTGACCCGATTTTCAAAAGCAATGTCTTAAAAGTCATGGTTTGGCATCTAGAATAAAACTGCATTTATGTAATTTCATTTGAATGAAATTCGATTTTTGGTCATTTTGCATGTTACAGTTTTATGCTAAAATAATCGACTTCATCGATGGCAAATCTTTCGACTTCCATAACTTCGGCAAATCTGACCCGATTTTCAAAAGCAATGTCTTTAAAGTCATGGTTTGGCATCTAGAATAAAACTGCATTTATTTATATTATCATTTAAATGAAATTCGATTTTTGGTCATTTTGCATGTTACAGTTTTATGCCAAAAAATCGACATCATCATTTGGCAAATCTTTCGACTTCCATAACTTCGGCAAATCTGACCCGATTTTCAAAAGCAATGTCTTTAAAGTCATGGTTTGGCATCTAGAATAAAACTGCATTTATGTAATTTCATTTGAATGAAATTCGATTTTTGGTCATTTTGCATGTTACAGTTTTATGCTAAAATAATCGACTTCATCGTTTGGCAAATCTTTCGACTTCCATAACTTCGGCAAATCTGATCCGATTTTCAAAAGCAATGTCTTTAAAGTCATGGTTTGGCATCTAGAATAAAACTGCATTTATGTATATTTCATTTAAATGAAATTCGATTTTTGGTCATTTTGCATGTTACAGTTTTATGCCAAAAAATCGACATCATCAATTGGCAAATCTTTCGACTTCCATAACTTCGGCAAATCTGACCCGATTTTCAAAAGCAATGTCTTTAAAGTCATGGTTTGGCATCTAGAATAAAACTGCATTTATTTATTATTTCATTTAAATGAAATTCGATTTTTGGTCATTTTGCATGTTACAGTTTTATGCCAAAAAATCGACATCATCATTTGGCAAATCTTTCGACTTCCATAACTTCGGCAAATCTGATCCGATTTTCAAAAGCAATGTCTTAAAAGTGATGGTTTGGCATCTAAAATAAAACTGCATTTATGCAATTTCACTTAAATGAAATTCGATTTTTGGTCATTTTGCATGTTACAGTTTTATGCCAAAAAATCGACATCATCATTTGGCAAATCTTTCGACTTCCATAACTTCGGCAAATCTGATCCGATTTTCAAAAGCAATGTCTTTAAAGTCATGGTTTGGCCCCTAAAATAAAACTGCATTTATTATTATTTCATTTGAATGAAATTCGATTTTTGGTCATTTTGCATGTTACAGTTTTATGCCAAAAAATCGACATCATCATTGGCAAATCTTTCGACTTTCATAACTTCGGCAAATCTGATCCGATTTTCAAAAGCAATGTCTTTAAAGTCATGGTTTGGCATCTAGAATAAAACTGCATTTATGTAATTTCATTTAAATGAAATTCGATTTTTGGTCATTTTGCATGTTACAGTTTTATGCTAAAATAATCGACTTCATCGTTTGGCAAATCTTTCGACTTCCATAACTTCGGCAAATCTGATCCGATTTTCAAAAGCAATGTCTTAAAGTCATGGTTTGGCATCTAGAATAAAACTGCATTTATGTAATTTCATTTAAATGAAATTCGATTTTTGGTCATTTTGCATGTTACAGTTTTATGCCAAAAAATCGACATCATCTATGGCAAATCTTTCGACTTCCATAACTTCGGCAAATCTGACCCGATTTTCAGAAGCAATGTCTTTAAAGTCATGGTTTGGCATCTAAAATAAAACTGCATTTATGTAATTTCACTTAAATGAAATTCGATTTTTGGTCATTTTGCATGTTACAGTTTTATGCCAAAAAATCGACATCATCATTTGGCAAAGCTTTCGACTTCCATAACTTCGGCAAATCTGACCCGATTTTCAAGAGCAATGTCTTAAAAGTCATGGCTTGGCATCTAGAATAAAACTGCATTTATGTATTATTTCATTTGAATGAAATTCGATTTTTGGTCATTTTGCATGTTACAGTTTTATGCCAAAAAATCGACATCATCATTGGCAAATCTTTCGACTTTCATAACTTCGGCAAATCTGATCCGATTTTCAAAAGCAATGTCTTTAAAGTCATGGTTTGGCATCTAGAATAAAACTGCATTTATGTAATTTCATTTGAATGAAATTCGATTTTTGGTCATTTTGCATGTTACAGTTTTATGCTAAAATAATCGACTTCATCGTTTGGCAAATCTTTCGACTTCCATAACTTCGGCAAATCTGACCCGATTTTCAAAAGCAATGTCTTTAAAGTCATGGTTTGGCATCTAGAATAAAACTGCATTTATGTAATTTCATTTAAATGAAATTCGATTTTTGGTCATTTTGCATGTTACAGTTTTATGCCAAAAAATCGACATCATCATTTGGCAAATCTTTCGACTTCCATAACTTCGGCAAATCTGACCCGATTTTCAAAAGCAATGTCTTTAAAGTCATGGTTTGGCATCTAGAATAAAACTGCATTTATGTAATTTCACTTGAATGAAATTCGATTTTTGGTCATTTGCATGTTACAGTTTTATGCCAAAAAATCGACATCATCTTTGGCAAATCTTTCGACTTCCATAACTTCGGCAAATCTGACCCGATTTTCAAAAGCAATGTCTTTAAAGTCATGGTTTGGCATCTAGAATAAAACTGCATTTATGTAATTTCATTTAAATGAAATTCGATTTTGGTCATTTTGCATGTTACATGCCAAAAAATCGACATCATCTATGGCAAATCTTTCGACTTCGATAACTTCGGCAAATCTGATCCGATTTTCAAAAGCAATGTCTTAAAAGTCATGGTTTGGCATCTAGAATAAAACTGCATTTATGTAATTTCACTTAAATGAAATTCGATTTTTGGTCATTTTGCATGTTACAGTTTTATGCCAAAAAATCGACATCATCATTTGGCAAAGCTTTCGACGTCCATAACTTCGGCAAATCTGACCCGATTTTCAAAAGCAATGTCTTAAAAGTCATGGCTTGGCATCTAGAATAAAACTGCATTTATGTAATTTCATTTGAATGAAATTCGATTTTTGGTCATTTTGCATGTTACAGTTTTATGCCAAAAAATCGACATCATCTATGGCAAATCTTTCGACTTCCATAACTTCGGCAAATCTGACCCGATTTTCAAAAGCAATGTCTTTAAAGTCATGGTTTGGCATCTAGAATAAAACTGCATTTATGTAATTTCATTTAAATGAAATTCGATTTTTGGTCATTTTGCATGTTACAGTTTTATGCTAAAATAATCGACTTCATCGTTTGGCAAATCTTTCGACTTCCATAACTTCGGCAAATCTGATCCGATTTTCAAAAGCAATGTCTTTAAAGTCATGGTTTGGCATCTAGAATAAAACTGCATTTATGTATATTTATCATTAAATGAAATTCGATTTTTGGTCATTTTGCATGTTACAGTTTTATGCCAAAAAATCGACATCATCATTTGGCAAATCTTTCGACTTCCATAACTTCGGCAAATCTGACCCGATTTTCAAAAGCAATGTCTTAAAAGTCATGGTTTGGCATCTAGAATAAAACTGCATTTATGCAATTTCACTTAAATGAAATTCGATTTTTGGTCATTTTGCATGTTACAGTTTTATGCCAAATAATCGACATCATCATTTGGCAAATCTTTCGACTTCCATAACTTCGGCAAATCTGATCCGATTTTCAAAAGCAATGTCTTTAAAGTCATGGTTTGGCATCTAGAATAAAACTGCATTTATGTAATTTCACTTAAATGAAATTCGATTTTTGGTCATTTTGCATGTTGAAGTTTTATGCCAAAAAATCGACATCATCATTTGGCAAATCTTTCGACTTCCATAACTTCGGCAAATCTGACCCGATTTTCAAAAGCAATGTCTTTAAAGTCATGGTTTGGCATCTAGAATAAAACTGCATTTATGTAATTTCACTTAAATGAAATTCGATTTTTGGTCATTTTGCATGTTAAAGTTTTATGCCAAAAAATCGACATCATCATTTGGCAAATCTTTCGACTTCCATAACTTCGGCAAATCTGATCCGATTTTCAAAAGCAATGTCTTAAAAGTCATGGTTTGGCATCTAGAATAAAACTGCATTTATGTAATTTCATTTAAATGAAATTCGATTTTTGGTCATTTTGCATGTTACAGTTTTATGCCAAAAAATCGACATCATCATTTGGCAAATCTTTCGACTTCCATAACTTCGGCAAATCTGATCCGATTTTCAAAAGCAATGTCTTTAAAGTCATGGTTTGGCATCTAGAATAAAACTGCATTTATGTAATTTCACTTAAATGAAATTCGATTTTTGGTCATTTTGCATGTTGAAGTTTTATGCCAAAAAATCGACATCATCATTTGGCAAATCTTTCGACTTCCATAACTTCGGCAAATCTGACCCGATTTTCAGAAGCAATGTCTTAAAAGTCATGGTTTGGCATCTAGAATAAAACTGCATTTATGTAATTTCACTTAAATGAAATTCGATTTTTGGTCATTTTGCATGTTACAGTTTTATGCCAAAAAATCGACATCATCATTTGGCAAATCTTTCGACTTCCATAACTTCGGCAAATCTGACCCGATTTTCAAAAGCAATGTCTTAAAAGTCATGGCTTGGCATCTAGAATAAAACTGCATTTATGTAATTTCATTTAAATGAAATTCGATTTTTGGTCATTTTGCATGTTACAGTTTTATGCCAAAAAATCGACATCATCTATGGCAAATCTTTCGACTTTCATAACTTCGGCAAATCTGACCCGATTTTCAAAAGCAATGTCTTTAAAGTCATGGTTTGGCATCTAGAATAAAACTGCATTTATGTAATTTCATTTGAATGAAATTCGATTTTGGTCATTTTGCATGTTACAGTTTTATGCTAAAATAATCGACTTCATCGTTTGGCAAATCTTTCGACTTCCATAACTTCGGCAAATCTGATCCGATTTTCAAAAGCAATGTCTTTAAAGTCATGGTTTGGCATCTAGAATAAAACTGCATTTATGTATTATTATCATTTGAATGAAATTCGATTTTTGGTCATTTTGCATGTTACAGTTTTATGCCAAAAAATCGACATCATCATTTGGCAAATCTTTCGACTTCCATAACTTCGGCAAATCTGATCCGATTTTCAAAAGCAATGTCTTTAAAGTCATGGTTTGGCACCTAGAATAAAACTGCATTTAATAGTTTCATTTAAATGAAATTCGATTTTTGGTCATTTTGCATGTTGAAGTTTTATGCCAAAAAATCGACATCATCGTTTGGCAAATCTTTCGACTTCCATAACTTCGGCAAATCTGACCCGATTTTCAAAAGCAATGTCTTAAAAGTCATGGTTTGGCATCTAGAATAAAACTGCATTTATGTAATTTCATTTAAATGAAATTCGATTTTTGGTCATTTTGCATGTTACAGTTTTATGCCAAAAAATCGACATCATCATTTGGCAAATCTTTCGACTTCCATAACTTCGGCAAATCTGATCCGATTTTCAAAAGCAATGTCTTTAAAGTCATGGTTTGGCATCTAGAATAAAACTGCATTTATGTAATTTCACTTAAATGAAATTCGATTTTTGGTCATTTTGCATGTTAAAGTTTTATGCCAAAAAATCGACATCATCTATGGCAAATCTTTCGACTTCCATAACTTCGGCAAATCTGACCCGATTTTCAGAAGCAATGTCTTAAAAGTCATGGTTTGGCATCTAGAATAAAACTGCATTTATGTAATTTCATTTAAATGAAATTCGATTTTTGGTCATTTTGCATGTTAAAGTTTTATGCCAAAAAATCGACATCATCATTTGGCAAATCTTTCGACTTCCATAACTTCGGCAAATCTGATCCGATTTTCAAAAGCAATGTCTTTAAAGTCTTGGTTTGGCATCTAGAATAAAACTGCTTTTATGCAATTTCACTTAAATGAAATTCGATTTTTGGTCATTTTGCATGTTAAAGTTTTATGCCAAAAAATCGACATCATCATTTGGCAAATCTTTCGACTTCCATAACTTCGGCAAATCTGATCCGATTTTCAAAAGCAATGTCTTTAAAGTCATGGTTTGGCATCTAGAATAAAACTGCATTTATGTAATTTATCACTTAAATGAAATTCGATTTTTGGTCACTTTGTATGTTACAGTTTTATGCCAAAAAATCGACATCATCATTTGGCAAATCTTTCGACTTTCATAACTTCGGCATATCTGATCCGATTTTCAAAAGCAATGTCTTTAAAGTCATGGTTTGGCCCCTAAACTAAAACTGCATTTAAGTAGTTTCATTTAAATGAAATTCGATTTTGGGTCATTTTGCATGTTAAGTTTTATGCCAAAAAATCGACATCATCATTTGGCAAATCTTTCGACTTCCATAACTTCGGCAAATCTGACCCGATTTTCAGAAGCAATGTCTTTAAAGTCATGGTTTGGCATCTAGAATAAAACTGCATTTATGTAATTTCACTTAAATGAAATTCGATTTTTGGTCATTTTGCATGTTAAAGTTTTATGCCAAAAAATCGACATCATCATTTGGCAAATCTTTCGACTTCCATAACTTCGGCAAATCTGATCCGATTTTCAAAAGCAATGTCTTTAAAGTCATGGTTTGGCATCTAGAATAAAACTGCATTTATGTAATTTCACTTAAATGAAATTCGATTTTTGGTCATTTTGCATGTTAAAGTTTTATGCCAAAAAACGACATCATCATTTGGCAAATCTTTCGACTTCCATAACTTCGGCAAATCTGACCCGATTTTCAGAAGCAATGTCTTAAAAGTCATGGTTTGGCATCTAGAATAAAACTGCATTTATGTAATTTCATTTAAATGAAATTCGATTTTTGGTCATTTTGTATGTTACAGTTTTATGCCAAAAAATCGACATCATCATTTGGCAAATCTTTCGACTTCCATAACTTCGGCAAATCTGACCCGATTTTCAAAAGCAATGTCTTTAAAGTCATGGTTTGGCCCCTTAAATAAAACTGCATTTATGTAATTTCACTTAAATGAAATTCGATTTTTGGTCATTTTGCATGTTGAAGTTTTATGCCAAAAAATCGACATCATCTATGGCAAATCTTTCGACTTCCATAACTTCGGCAAATCTGACCCGATTTTCAAAAGCAATGTCTTAAAAGTCATGGTTTGGCATCTAGAATAAAACTTCATTTATGTAATTTCATTTAAATAAAATTAGATTTTTGATCATTTTGCATGTTACAGTTTATGCCAAAAAATCGACATCATCTATGGCAAATCTTTCGACTTCCATAACTTCGGCAAATCTGACCCGATTTTCAAAAGCAATGTCTTTAAAGTCATGGTTTGGCATCTAGAATAAAACTGCATTTATGTAATTTCACTTAAATGAAATTCGATTTTTGGTCATTTTGCATGTTGAAGTTTTATGCCAAAAAATCGACATCATCATTTGGCAAATCTTTCGACTTCCATAACTTCGGCAAATCTGACCCGATTTTCAAAAGCAATGTCTTTAAAGTCATGGTGTGGCCCCTAAAATAAAACTGCATTTATGTAATTTCACTTAATGAAATTCGATTTTGGTCATTTTGCATGTTAAAGTTTTATGCCAAAAAATCGACATCATCATTTGGCAAATCTTTCGACTTCCATAACTTCGGCAAATCTGACCCGATTTTCAAAAGCAATGTCTTAAAAGTAATGGTTTGGCCCTAAAATAAAACTGCATTTACATAGTTTCATTTAAATGAAATTCAATTTTGGGTCATTATGTATGTTGAAGTTTTATGCCAAAATAATCGACTTCATCATTTGGCAAATCTTTCGACTTCCATAACTTCGGCAAATCTGATCCGATTTTCAAAAGCAATGTCTTTAAAGTCATGGTTTGGCATCTAGAATAAAACTGCATTTATGTAATTTCACTTAAATGAAATTCGATTTTGGTCATTTTGCATGTTGAAGTTTTATGCCAAAAAATCGACATCATCAATTGGCAAATCTTTCGACTTCCATAACTTCGGCAAATCTGACCCGATTTTCAAAAGCAATGTCTTTAAAGTCATGGTTTGGCATCTAGAATAAAACTGCATTTAAATAGTTTCATTTAAATGAAATTCGATTTTGGGTCATTTTGCATGTTGAAGTTTTATGCCAAAAAATCGACATCATCATTTGGCAAATCTTTCGACTTCCATAACTTCGGCAAATCTGACCCGATTTTCAAAAGCAATGTCTTAAAAGTCATGGTTTGGCATCTAGAATACAACTGCATTTATGTAATTTCATTTAAATGAAATTCGATTTTTGGTCATTTTGCATGTTACAGTTTTATGCCAAAAAATCTACATCATCATTTGGCAAATCTTTCGACTTCCATAACTTCGGCAAATCTGACCCGATTTTCAAAAGCAATGTCTTAAAAGTAATGGTTTGGCCCCTAGAATAAAACTGTATTTACATAGTTTCATTTAAATGAAATTCAATTTTGGTTCATTATGTATGTTGAAGTTTTATGCCAAAAAATCGACTTCATCATTTGGCAAATCTTTCGACTTCCATAACTTCGGCAAATCTGACCCGATTTTCAAAAGCAATGTCTTTAAAGTCATGGTTTGGCATCTAGAATAAAACTGCATTTATGTAATTTCACTTAAATGAAATTCGATTTTTGGTCATTTTGCATGTTGAAGTTTTATGCCAAAAAATCGACATCATCATTTGGCAAATCTTTCGACTTCCATAACTTCGGCAAATCTGATCCGATTTTCAAAAGCAATGTCTTTAAAGTCATGGTTTGGCATCTAGAATAAAACTGCATTTATGTAATTTCACTTAAATGAAATTCGATTTTTGGTCATTTTGCATGTTAAAGTTTTATGCCAAAAAATCGACATCATCATTTGGCAAATCTTTCGACTTCCATAACTTCGGCAAATCTGACCCGATTTTCAGAAGCAATGTCTTAAAAGTCATGGTTTGGCATCTAGAATAAAACTGCATTTATGTAATTTCATTTAAATGAAATTCGATTTTTGGTCATTTGCATGTTACAGTTTTATGCCAAAAAATCGACATCATCATTTGGCAAAGCTTTCGACGTCCATAACTTCGGCAAATCTGACCCGATTTTCAAAAGCAATGTCTTAAAATTCATGGCTTGGCCCCTAAAATAAAGCTGCATTTACATAATTTCATTTGAATGAAATTCGATTTTTGGTCATTTTACATGTTACAGTTTTATGCAAAAAATCGACATCATCAATAGGCAAATCTTTCGACTTTCATAACTTCGGCAAATCTGATCCGATTTTCAAAAGCAATGTCTTTAAAGTCATGGTTTGGCATCTAGAATAAAACTGCATTTATGTAATTTCATTTAAATGAAATTCGATTTTTGGTCATTTTGCATGTTACAGTTTTATGCTAAAATAATCGACATCATCGTTTGGCAAATCTTTCGACTTCCATAACTTCGGCAAATCTGATCCGATTTTCAAAAGCAATGTCTTAAAAGTCATGGTTTGGCATCTAGAATAAAACTGCATTTACGTAATTTAATTTAAATGAAATTCGATTTTTGGTCATTTTGCATGTTAAAATTTTATGCCAAAAAATCGACATCATCAATTTGCAAATCTTTCGACTTCCATAACTTCGGCAAATCTGATCCGATTTTCAAAAGCAATGTCTTTAATGTCATGGTTTGGCATCTAGAATAAAACTGCATTTATGTAATTTAATTTAAATGAAATTCGATTTTTGGTCATTTTGCATGTTAAAATTTTATGCCAAAAAATCGACATCATCATTTGGCAAATCTTTCGACTTCCATAACTTCGGCAAATCTGACCCGATTTTCAAAAGCAATGTCTTAAAAGTCATGGTTTGGCCCCTAAAATAAAACTGCATTTACATAATTTCACTTAAATGAAATTCGATTTTTGGTCATTTTGCATGTTAAAGTTTTATGCCAAAAAATCGACATCATCATTTGGCAAATCTTTCGACTTCCATAACTTCGGCAAATCTGACCCGATTTTCAAAAGCAATGTTTAAAAGTCATGGTTTGGCCCCTAAATTAAAACTGCATTTATGTAATTTCATTTAAATGAAATTCGATTTTTGGTCATTTTGATGTTACAGTTTTATGCCAAAAAATCGACATCATCATTTGGCAAATCTTTCGACTTCCATAACTTCGGCAAATCTGACCCGATTTTCAAAAGCAATGTCTTTAAAGTCATGGTTTGGCCCCAAAAATAAAACTGCATTTAAATAGTTTCATTTAAATGAAATTCGATTTTGAGTCATTTTGCATGTTGAAGTTTTATGCCAAAAAATCGACTTCATCATTTGGCAAATCTTTCGACTTCCATAACTTCGGCAAATCTGACCCGATTTTCAAAAGCAATGTCTTTAAAGTCATGGTTTGGCCCCTAAAATAAAACTGCATTTATGTAATTTCACTTAAATGAAATTCGATTTTTGGTCATTTTGCATGTTACAGTTTTATGCCAAAAAATCGACATCATCATTTGGCAAATCTTTCGACTTCCATAACTTCGGCAAATCTGACCCGATTTTCAAAAGAAATGTCTTAAAAGTCATGGTTTGGCATCTAGAATAAAACTGCATTTATGTAATTTCACTTAAATGAAATTCGATTTTTGGTCATTTTGCATGCTGAAGTTTTATGCCAAAAAATCGACATCATCATTTGGCAAATCTTTCGACTTCCATAACTTCGGCAAATCTGACCCGATTTTCAGAAGCAATGTCTTTAAAGTCATGGTTTGGCATCTAGAATAAAACTGCATTTATGTAATTTCATTTAAATGAAATTCGATTTTTGGTCATTTTGCATGTTGAAGTTTTATGCCAAAAAATCGACATCATCATTTGGCAAATCTTTCGACTTCCATAACTTCGGCAAATCTGACCCGATTTTCAGAAGCAATGTCTTTAAAGTCATGGTTTGGCATCTAGAATAAAACTGCATTTATGTGATTTCATTTAAATGAAATTCGATTTTGGTCATTTTGCATGTTGCAGGTTTATGCCAAAAAATCGACATCATCTTTGGCAAATCTTTCGACTTCGATAACTTCGGCAAATCTGACCCGATTTTCAAAAGCAATGTCTTTAAAGTCATGGTTTGGCATCTAGAATAAAACTGCATTTATGTAATTTCATTTAAATGAAATTCGATTTTTGGTCATTTTGCATGTTACAGTTTTATGCCAAAAAATCGACATCATCATTTGGCAAATCTTTCGACTTCCATAACTTCGGCAAATCTGACCCGATTTTCAAAAGCAATGTCTTAAAAGTCATGGTTTGGCATCTAGAATAAAACTGCATTTATGTAATTTCATTTAAATGAAATTCGATTTTTGGTCATTTTGTATGTTACAGTTTTATGCCAAAAATCGACATCATCATTTGGCAAATCTTTCGACTTCCATAACTTCGGCAAATCTGACCCGATTTTCAAAAGCAATGTCTTAAAAGTCATGGTTTGGCATATAGAATAAAATTGCATTTATGTAATTTCATTTAAATGAAATTCGATTTTTGGTCATTTTGCATGTTAAAGTTTTATGCCAAAAAATGGACATCATCATTTGGCAAATCTTTCGACTTCCATAACTTCGGCAAATCTGACCCGATTTTCAAAAGCAATGTCTTAAAAGTCATGGTTTGGCATCTAGAATAAAACTGCATTTACATAATTTCATTTAAATGAAATTCGATTTTTGGTCATTTTGCATGCTGAAGTTTTATGCCAAAAAATCGACATCATTTGGCAAATCTTTCGACTTCCATAACTTCGGCAAATCTGACCCGATTTTCAAAAGCAATGTCTTAAAAGTCATGGTTTGGCCCCTAAAATAAAACTGCATTTACATAATTTCATTTAAATGAAATTCGATTTTTGGTCATTTTGCATGTTAAAGTTTTATGCCAAAAAATCGACATCATCGTTTGGCAAATCTTTCGACTTCCATAACTTCGGCAAATCTGACCCGATTTTCAAAAGCAATGTCTTTAAAGTCATGGTTTGGCATCTAGAATAAAACTGCATTTATGTAATTTCATTTAAATGAAATTAGATTTTTGGTCATTTGGCATCTAGAATAAAACTGCATTTATGTAATTTCATTTGAATGAATATTTAAAAAGTCATGGTTTGATTTCGCGTCATATCTCCGACGACATGTCTCTGCCGTTTCACAAACGACATGTCTCCGCCGTTTCACGAACGACATATCTCCGCCGTTTCACAAACGACATATCTCCGCGTGCAGCTAGAAATGTTATATCTTCGCTCGGAGCAAGCAATTCAAATAACGTTAGTTAAATAAATTAGTACGAAGCTGCTTGCACTGGTTGGGAGGCAACGCATATTATATTGTTACCTCAGTTGATTTAATGTTGGTCTGGCTAACAATATGTGTAAGTTTATGTGTATGTGTATTTAAATAGACTTTTGATGCCTTGAGGCTGACTTCTGAAAAGGCAATCAAAACTGTTTCTACGGCTGTCTCAAACAAACAAATATCGAAATGTATTTCAGAATGGCTAAAAATATCGCCTTGACGGGAGTTTAACCTTTGTCAAGTTTTCTCATTATTTTTTTAATGACAACAACAGAAAATACAATGCCGTCAAGAAAACCTTGAGCATATGATGGGGAAGGGAAATCAATTTGCTTAGATTTAGTTTAAATCATAAAGGTAAACAAATACTTATTTGGTTAAACATGTAGCTGTAATAGCTATAATTGTAACAAGACAACTTAAAACAAAAAAAATATACAAGAGAGACAAAGTTTATGCGCAAGATTATCTAAAAGCCTAAGGCATAATAAAATATAGAGACAAAGTTTTAAACTGTTTAAATAGATTGCATATAAAAATTGTTTGTTCCTGCTGCCAGTGGCATCGATTTTGACTTTAAGCATTGCTTTTAAATTGTGTGTATGTTATGTTTGGTCATAAAAGCGTCTGTATGCGTTGTCTATATCTCAGTCAGACGGACTGTGTGTCTGCCGTAGAGATAACCTAACTGACTGATGTTGGCCTTTTACTTAGTTAACAAGAAGCCTCAAGTAACACAACAGATGGCATGCTTATTTGTTTTGTTTGTATGTATATGGATAGGTCGTTGGAACTTACCACCTAATATGCCATTTAAATAGGCCGAGCCATTCATTCCTCGTCCTTTTTTCATCATCAATTGCTCATCGACAAGCAGCAGTCGTGAAGATGACGACGATGACGACGATGTTGTTGTGCCGGCTGCCAAGCCAAATGGATCTGGCTTGACAGGTCCCTCGTACAATTCCATATCGTCATGATTGCGAAATAGATTGTGCCGAGCTATCACGTCCTCCATCCCAGCGCGATGGAGCTCGGGTATTAGACGCAGCCAAATCGAGAGTTGGTGAGCCCGAAAGTGATTCTTAATGCGCGGCTTCATGCCTTAAAAGAGTGGAAAAACAAACGAGAACAATAGCGTTAATGTAAACATCTTTATATAGTACATGTGACATGTTGGTGTTCATGCATGCAAACTCACTCAATGCCAACTATTTTAGTTTCTAACTGTTGCTGTTATTGTGTTGTGCTTCAGCTTTTCAAGTCATTTGCATGCCAGAAAGGTGAGACACTTGGAAATTGAGGACACTCCCTCTCTTAAAACATCCAACATTATCCATTCTTGCTTGATGTCTTGTGTATTTAACTGACTGAGCTGCTTAATTTTTGATGCATTTAGCTAGGTCACTGGGTGGGCTTTACTTAGGGCTGTTGTGCTACCCTATTTGCCTCTTTTGCACGGCTAAGCCGTTGGGGCTAAGAAGTGGCTTCCGTGTCACTTTGTTTATTAAGCAATTAAAGCATATGAAACGAAATACTTTCCCACTTGCTAGATTGCTATGTAAATAAGTCTAAATTCAAGAAAACAAGAATTGCAAATCGAAAAATCATTGATTTATTTTGTTTATTATCATTTACTCTGTTTTCTACCCTGAACTTAAGTAATATTAAAATAGGGTATCATGGTCATGTTTAAGTATGTGTAACATGTAGAAGAGAACAGCTACAGTTACTACAAAGTAATATTGAAATCAGTTGAGAAACACTGGAGATATCGGTAGTAAGGATTGTTACCCAAAAGAAAATCTAAGGTTCAGAGTATTTCACAGTCGAGCTATCTTGACTAGATACTCTTCCTTCTTGTTCGTGATTGCATAAAAAGTTGGAAATCTCTTAAGCTTAAGCTTGTATTATATAAAATGTTCATTTTAAGTGCCTGCAAAAAGAATAATTGATTGCCTTTTTTGTTGTCTTGCAAGCATAAATTAGATATTCTCGTCATATTGAACGGATCAAAGGAAGGTAATTTTCTTTAAGATATGCTTGTCGATAAATTGGCTGAATCCATTGCATTTGAAGTGGGCACCAGCACGTGTCATTGTGAATACGTGAATAAATATTGCAAGCACTTGAATGCTGCATAATTTACGCAACAGAGGCTTAGAGCTTAACACTACAATAGCATTTACAATCAGTTATCCTTGTGAGCATGCATGTTGAAGATGTCTTCGCATTCAATTTGCAAGGAATGCGCCTTTCTTTGTGCTTGGGCCATTGTGCGGACAGCTGTGTCGTGAGTATTCACATAACTCCAATCAATTCGTTGTGATTCAATTCGATTACGATTTCAGTTTTTTTAGCATACCAAATCAAAAATCACAATCATGCGTGGGCGGTTTTTCGCAAATCCTTTGCAACTACATCCTTTGTGCGTATTGTGTGTCAATGGCAGAACATTCAACAGCATTGAGCAGTGCGAAGCAGATATCTTTCAAGAACGCCCCTGGGGCGTGGCACACTCAGGCACACATGGAATAAGGATGAGATGTGAGTCAGATGTCGCTCACGGCTTGTCCTTTCAATTAAAATCGAACAAAAAGGCATGTTGCTTAACATTTTAGCTCTCCGATGCGTATCGTACTTCAATGCTAACACATGCGTATCCTTTCCCGCGGTCCTCCCCACCTATCCCCCTTTATTATCTCTCATGGTTTACTCAAAAATGTATTCACGCACAAGGCGCTACAATATACATTGGTCCAACCCAAAGCATACTTTCATACGCGTTATGGCTGTCCTTGTGGCTGTCAATGTTTTTGATGTTTCTTGTATATAAAATGAAATTTCGATGTTTTTTGCATTCGAGAAGTTACACTTGACAGTAAGACAGTGAGTAAAATATTTTTCTTTTCGATATGATAAATAAAGTTAAAATTATTAAAACAATAACTATCACTTAATATAAAAATATAAACTTTTATTTACATTAAAGTTATTTATAAATTTTTTTTTTAAATATGGACATAACACAACTTTAAAGCCCTAATGTGAAATGATATTAATTTTTTACGTGTACAAAATGTAAAGTGTGTTTTATCTTAATTATTTCCATGCATTTAGATTGATAGCATCCGTTATAAGGGCATTAAAATGTCATTACTTTTCCGGTACAAATTTTTATAAAATTTGAATCGTTGCCTCTTGTCGCTGTCGCTAGGCACAAAAGGTGTGAGCAATTTGAACCTTATAACATTTGCGCACATTTGACATAACGCAGCGGCATCATTCTTTTGAGCACACATAAAGCTTTATGTTCTTGTCGTTGTTTGGCTTCGTTTTAACACACACACCTAAGAGGCATATTAACTGACTAAGGCTGGCACTTTTGTGTACAAGAGAAATGTATTGTATAAATAAGTATTACTTGTTACTTGTTGTGATTTTTTTGTCATAATATTTGCCTTTTAATTTAATTTTTTTTTTTTTGTGACGATACTAGATGAGCTTCTGCATAATTGACTCAGTAAACAGAGGAAGGATATAAAATAAAATGACATTTTTAAACCAAAACAAACCAGAAGACAGTGAATATTAATACTAACGTAAATTTAAATAAAATTGAAATTGATAATAGGCTAAAGCCTAATAGATATACATATTTGACAATAATTTTACAAGGCAACCAAAAGTCGATCAATTTAACTTGCTTCACACATTGTTACCGTTTGGATTTGCTATCTGTTATCTTCTGTTGGTAACCTTCAACTGTAACTTGGGTACTGACCTGTTAGGCTGTACTTTCTCTTTCAGTTGTTATGCTTACTTTCTCACCCCTTTTCGACGTCCTTTTTATTTTTATCTTTTTGGTGCCTTTTTAAAAATTTAAATGAAGTTTAATGCCTCTTAGTACAACTCACAAAATTTAAAGCATCATAAAATTTGTTTTGCTGTTATCTGGCAATTCTGCAAATTTTTTTACGCACTGAGTGTGCGTTAAAATGGCCTTAAACAATTTTTTATGGTACAAATACATTTGGCGATTTATGCGTCAATTTTCAGTCAGTAAAGTCGAATAAAAAGGGTATCTTGATCTTTTGCAGTTAATGGAAAAATAAAACTCAGATAACTGTGAAACAAAATATGGCCATGGGTAATACTGAAATCGGATAAAGACTGTAAACTTAATTTGAATAGCTTCATAAAACTAGACGGTAAAGATAATGTATGAGCAAATGAATAAACTCTCTCACTTAACAAGTAAGTTCACTTTTACAAGAACATTAAGAAGCAGAAAGCTTCGCGTAAGGCATTAAAATTAAAAATTTGTCTCACCTATTTCCAAATACTTTTGATGCAATGGATCATAATTTTCCCATGTGATGCTGCGAAAACGATTACGTTCCTTGGAAACAGGCAGCACCGAGTCTTGGCGATGGTGTTCATTTGTATTGCTAAGGAGGAAAATGGACGGATAGAAGGAAAAGCAAATGCAGGTCAGTTTAGATGTAGGAGATAACCAAATGTATGTTAATGCATATTGTTATTGTTGCTGATCATAGTTTATATGCATATATATAGTACTTTTATATAAACACTAGTTTCTCGTTTAACACAAGGGAATGCTTTCAGTGCTGGTAAGTATATTGCATAGAATTCAGGCAGCAGGTGATGTTGATGCAAGCGTTGCATCAATTCTTAGCAACATTTGCTTTGCGCAGATAATCAGCGCTAAGTGTTGCCACACGAAAGAAAGTGCTTGGAATAGCAAAAGGAACGACACTTAAATGACAAATTACGCAAAGTGGCTTAGAGTTGGAGTAGGTATGGGACTTGAAAGCGCTGGATGTTGTATGCCACCATTTACTTAACTTACCCAGTGCGCGCGAAATTTGTCCAATATATCATCACTGCCTCCGACAGAGCCGTCTCTGATTTGGTATAGTTTTGGGGAAAGTGACTGAAGCCATCGACAAGTGGAGCACCGAAAATGTATGGCAAGTCCTCGCCATGCACCGTGCCCATACGCTGCGGATAGTCGCCGTCTTTGGTCTGGTAGTCGAAAACATAGAAATAGCACCGACCCGCTGGCTGTGTTGAAGCACCTGATGACGTTGAGGCCGCTGCATTGCCAGACGAGCTTCCCCCTCCACTGGCCGCCGACGAGCTGACGGGTGGTGGTGAATTTGCAGCCAGTATGTCACCAGTGCGCACAATGGGCGCCACGAACTGAGCATCTGATAGTGCCGCAACGGCCGTATCACGTGTATTAATCGGATGCTGTGAAGTGCGATCCCAGTCCGTGTACTCGTTAACAATCTGTGAAGAGGCAGCAAAAGCGTTGAATAATTAGGATAATATTATATCATATGTGATACAAGAGTCTCGGCTAAACCAAATTTTATATGTATGCTTATGAATCTTCCCACCGGCATAATTTATGGTCATAATTTTCTATTTTAATTCTATATTCCTTTTTCAAATGTATATTTGCAGATTGCGCTTCTCATATTCATCTCTAAACATTGGCTAAGGTCATTCTGTGTTCTGTTAACTGTTATTTCATATCGTTTGTTTTGCCAAACAAACAGTTACACGCTCACACTGCTGGTATATATATGCATGCATGTATATCAAGTCTAATCCTTGCAGGATTACAGGCGGATTTCTGCTGCCGCTGTTGTTTGCTGTGGTTATTAGTATTTTTGACAACAGTTGTGTCTCTGTGTGTTTGGTTTGGTTTGGAGAACCACAAAATGCATCTGGAAAATCGATGTCATGCATAATTCAAAGCCCCAAAAGGATGTAGTGCAAGTTAACCCAACGATTGTTCGTCCATATGTATGTATACACAAATAAAGCTTTGAAACACATGGCACAAGTTCGCTTTTTGATGCAGTTTCTTCGCGAACATTTTAATGTAGAAAAATAATAATATTTTAATATTTGTTTCTCATTGATTTTTAAAGACAGAAAAACTTAAATCAATTTTTTTTTTTGCATGATTTTTAAATGTGTTGATATATAAATTGATAAAGGGAAAAATTTATGGACATCTCATATTATATGATTGCATTATATTAAAAAAAAACATTAATACCTGCTCTTATCATACAATTGATTTGGTATATTCCTGCAATTCAGGTTAAGTTTAAAATTCTGAGTAAGTCAAAATTTACGTTAAGCTTTATTTTGAATAGGTATTTGAATTATAATTCTAAACATTGAAAAAAAGCTCGACTATGGATGAGTTGAAGCTAAGTTGGTAGTTTATGCTCTTGTAACTGAACAATGAGATAAGCTCCAATTGCTTTAAATTCATACTCTTGCCTACGGTACCATATATAAGTACTATAAATAATATCTGCAGATTCATTGTTTAAGCATTCGAGTGAAGTGCTTGATATATGCAATACAGATATATTCTACTTTTATGGATACAATGGTATATGCCATTACTGAATGCATTAAACCTCATCGCAAATTTGCAGTGAGCTTGACTTTTGCCGCTGGCAGCATCCTGCGTATATAATGAAGTTAAAGAAATACAAATGTATGTATGTATTTGCGCTATAATCGTGATATATGCGTTGGCAATTTACGGTTTCTTGATCTATGCATGTGTGTCCTCGTATCTGTGTGCACTTAAAATACACACACATGCACATCTACTTGGTTTTAATATGGCAAATGGTGACAACGTCGACTGGCAATGACGATGTGTCTAAGGATGAGAATGAGAAAAACTCTTTCTCTCTCTGTTTCCCACTGCCAGTTGTCTGTTGTCGTTGTCGTTGTTGGTTGCTGTTAACGGTGCTGCTGTGATTTGGGTTAAGTGTAGCCTGTGCGTTTTTAAGTAGGTGTGTGTAAGCCGTATATATACACACACACAAATACACATGCACATACATTACAAATACAAGTCTCAATGTCCTTGCCAATGCATAAGCACACATACATATATAAAGCCTCGCACATTTGCCAAATAAAGCGTGTTAATGTTTTGGCTGCAATGGCGTGTTAACTGCCTTCCATTTCGCTCGCTTGCACATTACAAAATAAAAATAAAGCCAACGCGCATAAAAAACATACAAACGAAAAATGCGAATAACACAAATCAACAAAAACAGAATAGAATAAATTGTTGAAAAGCTTAAACACAGAATAAGCCCAGCACCAAAATGAAAATTTAGCCTTCGTCGGTGATTATTTTTGTAAAGTAGTTGAAAAATGTAGCTCATACGCAATGTGTTACGTAGGAGCACTTATAATTACAGCTACAGTTGCACCAGGCGCCCAGTGTGCGAACATTTTAATTGACTTTTCCTTCTTTTATTTTTTCTCGTTTTCATTTTCATTTCATTTTTATGCAGCTGCTGTACAAGTTTAATTTTTTTTTTCTGTTTAATTCTTATGTAATTTTTAAGGCGAGCAGGGTAAAAGGTAAATTAAGCTTAAAGTAGCTAGCAGTTTTTTTTTTTTCAATATATATTAGCAAATTTCAAAAACAGTTTTAGTTTTAGTAGATAATTTGTATCGGAATAAAAGGCCGTTGTTGTTTTTTAATGGTGTTTTTTGTTTATTTCCCCATCAATTTTCTCCTACGTCGTTTCGGCTTATATTAAGCCTTCTTCAGGGAGCCTGCATAACATTTTGTGTTTTTATAATTAAAATACAAAAACAAATATTAAAAACAACCACTTATGAATACATACATACATCTTTTCACTAAAACCTTACAGCATTGTCATCACATTTAAATTAAAAATAAATTTAAAATTGCACTACTTTCTATTGACGTTGGTCGTTTTTGTCCGTTTTGCATGTTTGCTGCTGCAGTCATCTGTTATTACTGTCGAATAAATGTTGTTTGTCTGTTCTAAGTCTTCTTTGTGGTTCACAGCGTTCATGCTGCTTTGTTGTATTCGTAAGCTTTCTAACGTCAGTCTCGTTCTCTCTCGCCGTTCAATGTCCAACAGTTTAGCGTTTTCGAAGTCAGCTGTGTTAGTTTTACTTGTATAAAACACGATATGTAAAATTTTTAATGTGTCGAGATCTTTAATCCATTAATTTTGTATATTACTTAATTTAAAAACAGTAAAAGCTTTATATCAACACTCAAAAATCGAGATAAAATATCCATCTATAAAATAAGCCGCAAAGTACATATTAGAAATTTTTTTTAATTCCCTTTACACTATACATGGTCATTTCTTTTGTTACTTAAAAAGTTTGTATAGTTTGTATTAAAAAGCTATTTTGAGCGCATCTCTATTCTGAAAGGACCACAAAAGTAATTGCATTGAGAAATCTCTTTCAGACTGTTAGGTCATCGAGTCTGCAAAGTTTTTGCCAAACAAAATGCAAGCAAAAAAGGAAATAAAATCTTTTAAACAAACCCAACCGGAATGGACAACAAAGTGAAATAGTAGACTCGAGATAAGGCGCAGCGTTAACTGATGCCAAAAAGACCCTGTCAACCGATGGCTCCTCGCTCCATGTGTGCCTCATCAGTAAAAGAAGTGGTAAACCACAACCGCTGTAGCAGCCAAAGCAGCGCAGCAGAAGCAGCAGGGATGTTGCAACTTGATTAGAAGATTTATGTGACTGCAAACCGCAGCCTCGAAGTCACCCTTAGGTCTGGTTTATTCTGGCTGTTGGGTATTTATAATAAGTTTGTGTGTACTCACCGTATAAAATATCTCGTTGAGGTGGTAGTTGTAGGCATTGCGCACATAGGTTCGTATAATTTTATCGCGTCTCTCGCCCTCAAAGCCATTTTGTATGTCGTGGGCGCTGAAGCGCCAAATCGATTCGCCTGTAACAACGCCAAACAGTACGTCGTAGTGCCCGCCAATGTTTGCTGTGGCAGCGGCGCCACTAAAATAGCCAGCACCACCGTTGAACGCTGAGCCACCGCCGCCGGAACTGCCGCCATTGCCGTTGGGTGACTGGGAGCCGGCATCGGACGATGAACGCTTCGAGTTGCGCGTCATTAAATCATCGATATCGAGATTGGAATGTCCGGGTCGTATGACAACGCCATCAACCTAAATTGAAATTGAAAAGCCAGCAGCAAAATCGAGGGAGAAAGAAGTGTAAAAGATGGAGAAGAGAATGTGAGAATAAAAGCAGCAGGCAAAATTAATAGCATTCAACTTTCGTACACATTTAAAATCCAAGGGCACAAAGCAAGTAAAGTAAGTAAGTAATAATGTCCGCCAGAGCGTAAGCCAAAAGATGAAACAAAGATGAAAAAAATGCATAGACGGACAAACGTAAATCGGCGTGAAAAATGTCAACTTGAAACACAAAATAACAAAGAGAACCAAAAAGACGAGTACTAAATAAGAGACAACAAAAAGTAACTTGAAACCTCAATGAAGTTGTAGAGCAGAAATACTGGTAATGAAAGACAACGACGACGACAAAATGAAAATGGGAATTTTTATCCTGAATGGGGATAAGCGAAAGTGATTTTAGCTCAATTCTTTTGTAAGCAATTCAGTTTGGATTTATACTATTTTGTTGTTCTACATACTTCAAATAACTTAATGTTGTTACTTAATATAAAATGCTTTTCACTTGAACTTTTAACAATTTTCATACACAAATTTAAAGCTACGACAACGAGACTTTTCAATATGTCATCCAGATTTCAATTAATTTAGGTTCTTTTATATGCATTCTGAAGCAGAATAAGCCAGGTTATTTAAATAGTAAAAAATTATAATATTTTTCTAAATAATGTTTTAAGGGATCTGTCACTGAAATTGCTGGGTAGTTGAGTATATAAAAAGACTGTTAAACTCACCGATGGACCAAACGATGTCAGAAAGTTAGGCGCTTGAATATCGGCGCCATACAAATCTTCCAATGGCATATCCCTTAGGCAGTCAACAATTTGTTCATGATGCCTGTTCAAGTCCTCCGGAATGGTGCAGTTAACCTCTTTAGCCAGCTTAATGGCAAACAACACCGGATCCTCGACCAGAGCCCAAGATGAATATGCCGAACCGGACATGAGTATGGCCCGATGGAACAGACCACGCACCATTGTCGGCGATGTCATCAGATAATTGATGCAGGCCGCTCCGGTGCCATGACCCGCCAGCGTTACAACATTTGGATCACCGCCAAACTTTTGTATATTCTGCTGTATCCAATGTAACGCCGCCATCTGATCCATCAGACCATAATTAGCGACACGTGCGTGGGCATGTGGACTGGGATTTGCATTGAGGAAGCCTATCCAATGAGTGATGCGGGTGATGGGGGTGTGGAAGGAAAGAGATGATGGCAAAAAGAGCCTAGTAATTATGAATTGAGGCCATAGCACACTTGCTATTTTCTTACCCAGTATGCCCAGTCGGTAATTAAGCGTCACAACGACCACTTCGCCATAGCTGGCAAGTACGCTGCCATCATAGGGATTGCCGCTGCTCCACTCAAAGGACTCGCCATGTATGAACACTATGACAGGCAGCTTCTTCTCATTAGCGCCAGCTGTGGAATCCAAAAGAAAATACACGCAAGTACAGTTACAAATGGCGTCTATCATGTGGTACGACCTGCATTTATAGTTCAAGAAATGGGTTTACGAGTATACCCATTCAGTATTAAGTATGGGAGTACTCTGCAATAAATACTCCACTTATGCCTTGCATGATGTACTATAATATCATTTAATAAAACCCTACGAAAATTGATAATTATTCGAAATACAATTTACAGTGACTAACCAGAAATCAATATTTCAAGCTTTAAAACAAAATCATAGCTTATTTATCATTTCTCATTATACAAACTTATCTGTGGAAAAGTTCAGGAAAGGCCACGAAAATACTTATTTCTTTTCGGAAACTGTACATATTGCAAGTGAATTGAAGTGATAACTATTTACTTTCCGATCGTCATTTAATGGTATTTCCCAGAGTACAGGCAAACTTATGAAAAGAAACTAAAATTCATGGTGTTGCCAAAAGTAGAAGCTGGCCCATTCTCATTCCGTTGTTTCTAACAATACGCCCTCTGCCATTCAATCTGCGTTTGCCGCTTAAGCGCTTAAGCACCATTAAATGTTTCTGTTCACGTGCAAAGCTGATTGTGATTTGTTCACTTCCCCCTTGCAACATCATGCCCCTTGGGTTCTGCAGCATAGAAATTGCTGTAGATAAGAAATGTTTTTTTCTTTTTTTTGCTTTATTTTTACATTTTTCCTTTAACTTGCGCTCAGCCCAAGGGTACGACTTACGATAAGAATTTGAAAAGGCGGACTGTGCTGGTTGCCGCACATGTAGATGAGCTTGTTTTTAAGTGTGCCTGTGGAGGCGTGCATTGTTTTAAGCATAAATTATTGGCAGTACGTGTCGTCTGATTAATCTTAATTAATTGAATTTTAACAAAATTCGTTCCTTGCCTCAGAGCCCTTTACAAAACTTTTAGAGCATTATTTTCAGGCTCATTTAAAGGCAAAAGACGTTCCTTTTTATCAATCAATCAATAAGTGCAATATTAGATTTAAAATCAAATTTATAAAGTTTTTGTTGGTGGACCTAATTCCTTGAATATAAACATCTTGCTTACCGTTAACAGGTGAGAAGATATTAAGGTATAAGCAATCTTCGGATTGGTTTTCCAAAAACGGCAGCAGTCTTTTTAAATACTCCAATCGACCCTTTGGCATCTTCTCCAAAGCGGCTGTTTCATTTTGGATGTTCGGCAATCTCTGCGGGCACACAGGACTATACTTGTCCGAGATGCGTATTCCGTCCCAGGGCGCGGGAGCGCGTGTTGGACTAAACCTACAATAACGGCAACGAAGATATGTTAAAAAAAATTTGAGTCATTAAGTAATCCTTTGTACGCACCGATTCTGTTTGATTGGAGGTGTGGCATAAGGTACACCAAGAAACACTTCCACCGAGCGAAGAAAGCGAAAGTTATCCAGGGGCAGAATCATACCATGCAAACGACCATAACGCGTTTGCACAATTCGATGCCCTGGTCGTGCACCATTGTATACATCATGCGTGGAGGCTGAGGCATAGCCAAGCCAGCCAATAACTGCAGCCGAGAGAAGCAGCAGCTGCAGCATAAGCCGCAGTGGCAGCCACAGCTGTTGGCATAGCCACATAATCCACACGTTCTTTTGATTCTTTTGACTTGCTTTATGGTGTGCGGATCGCTGTTGCGTGAAGCTGCTCCGAATGCACTATCTATTTTCGAGTATCGAATTGGCCTGGACTTGATAGTCGGCTACCAAGGGCTGAGTTTTCATCTTTCTGTTGCACTGCCCGGGGCTGAAAATTGCAAAGTTTGTGTTCTTATTATTATATGCTAGTTATGCTTTATGTATGACAAATATTTATATAGTATTATAATAGAGATATATATGTGTATATATGTATTTAAATTTTTGCTACACTCTCTTAATTTACTTAGCTTATCCATAATTTGAAAGCTCTATAGCCGTCTCACGACAGCAGATTTATAACAATTGTGAGAGCTTATTATATAAAAACGGTGAAATTGTTAAGTTTGCGTCCTTCTTATCGGCATTCGCTGAAGTCAACATAAATTTTTTCATATTTCATAATTAGTTATATTCAGTTGTCGTTGCAAAAGTTACTCAGTTGGCTGTGGGAAGTCGCGCGAATATTTTATAAAATGTTCCGACGCTGTGCTCTGGTCGTGACATACTTATTGTCCGCCGCAGTTTGTGTTCAGACGAAATTCCAGTTCAAATGCTCAGAAAAAGAAATGCGCGTTTCCCTAAGTTCAGTTTGTGATGGCAAAGTTGATTGTCCGCATGGCAGCGACGAGACAAATATTTTGTGTAAACCTGAAAGCCTGGTAAACGTAAACACTTTCAAATGCGGCTACGGGGGAATAATTACTGATAAAATGAAGTGCAACGGAGTTGTGGAATGTGCTGATAAATCAGATGAATCTCCAAGACTATGCCAGGAAGATTCAGTTTTTAATAAAACTAGAAGAGGCAAATGCAAAGAGTGCGTACAAACTTGAAATTGTAATATTTCAAATAAGTTAAAAAACATATTTATTTAAAATTTTTGAAATAATCGTTTAACTTCCGTACGTAGTCATATAATTAACAACCAAAAATTGTCTTCTTGAAAGTCGTTAATCAAATTTCATGATTTTTCAGTCATACACTTGAAAATACAAATACGTTAAAATTCGCAGATGATTATATCTTCTGTAAAGTAAATTTGGCCAAGTTCATCTTTCAGTATGTCAAACGAGCATAGCATCTAAAGAGGTTGCATTTGCCAAGAGCATTCACAACAGCTTTTTTGTCTCAGGCATTCGCTATTAGTTAGTGGCTTTGATTTGCTTTGTTTTGCCGTTGCTTGCGGTTTTTTCATATCGTATAGAGAATAACACAAGCAGTAAGCAAATAATGTGAGCTAGCGCGACAGCGCTTGTGTGTCATTTATTGACATGTCTCAATTCGACAATTTATGAACAAGTTAAAATAATGCACAAAAATGCACTTAAATAATTATTCATTTATTTGTAAAAAACTTTTAAATTAGTCATAATATAACCTATCATTGTTATGGTAAAAACAATTTTCACGTAAACAGGTTCAGTACTAATAATGTTTATCATATTACATTTGTATGAATTTCCACATAATAATGCTCTTATGTGATATCACAGACACACTGCCTGACAAGACATTAACAACTGACCCGATTAACTTTTAAAATTAGGTATGAATTTGAGTGTATGCTGGGCGAATGCCTTCCTGTGGGTAAAATGTGCAATAACCAACACGATTGCAGCAACGGTTGGGATGAGTCTGTGGAAACATGCATGATTAAATGTGAGGATGCAGAGTTTCAATGCGGCAATGGAAACTGTATTGACAAGACACTGAAATGCGATAATAATTTCGATTGCATTGATGGTTCTGATGAGCTGGAGTCTGTGTGTGAAGAATATACAAATTGGCAAAGAAAGTCACCATTGTCTTGTGTAGAGCCAGTAGACAAGGGACTGCGATTTACTGGGGACACCAAATATCATGTGCACCAAAACCAAACCCGATTTGTGTATGCCAATTATATGGTAAAATTTGAGTGTAACGACAAAGACGCTTATATGCCAGGCAGTCAGTGGAATGTTTGTACGTATACTGGAGAATGGCGTAACAATCTAATGGCATGCAAATCATCGGTGGTGAACAATGATCCAAAAACAAACGGAAGCCTAGGATGTCCCATAAACAAATATGACAAGAAGCTCATGCTTATAAACGAATGGAAAAATAGGAAACTTCTACAGGCGGTCGAACCGCCTATTAACAACATGACCGTAAAGTTTTCCTGCACTGCCGGGTACACTTTACTACCTCGCAACTTAACGAATAACCCAATAAGGTGCTGGAATAAGACGTGGAATAAGAAGTTCACTGATCCACATTGTGTCAGTAAGTACTCGTTCGTGCTTCGCACACCCATTCCGCTCCCAGCCCCCTGCATTATGAAATTCTATGTGCCGACGTCCCCAAAAAACTATAAAAAAAAAGCCAAACCAACTCCTTAAAATCTGTAATCCCCATATATTACAGTTTTCGAGCTAGAGTAACTATTTTTGGTGGCATATAGCTAATCCTTCCCTTGCATTAAGACCTCTTTTTACCCGGTTTGAATATGGGTATCAACTCACACTTGTTTTTCTTGAATACATAATTAACAGAAATATTTGTTGATGAAATTTATCTTTTCAACTAAGATAATATTGAAAACGATAAATTTTCTGTATGTTGAAACAAGGTTTTTTTTAAATATGAATTTGTACTTTGAATGCTTTGTAAATTTGTTCGGAAAAAAAACTGAAACTTTGTAGCCAGTGTTTTGTGACTATCAAAAATTAATAATAATTATTTTATTTTTTGCCTAGAGTTGTGCAGTCCAAAAAGATTACACTGCAGCGATTCTATGAATCCGGTATGCACGCTTAACAGTATGAGGATCTCTTGTAATGCAGAAGGAAATAACCTGTTTCCAGGAACTACAGCTAAGTTTTACTGCAGAAGCGGATACCGACAAAATGAGAGTATGTCGGATATGACTTTAAAATGCCTTGATGATGGCACATGGTCGAGTAACCCAAATATGGATAAATTTTGTGAGCTCGATTGCGGAATAATGGGAGACAAAAAAATTAATCCCTTATCCAGTGGTGCTTATGAGATAAGGCCCGACATATCACCTTGGACCGTTGCCATTTATATGCGAAACATAAATAGTACTACATTCCAGCGTAATTGTACTGGGGTAAGGGTCAAGCCCAATATTGTGCTGACTGCCGCACACTGTGTGACTTTAATAAGGACAAAATACCGACTTCACCACAACCGTTTTCGCGTGGGTAGCTCAACGAGTCAGCTTCAATTTTTTAACCATAGTTATGGGTGGCCCGTTCTGCAAGTTAAAATTAATCCGTAAGTACTTAATACTGAATGAGTAAAATCATTATTATATTTATAAAAAATAATTTAATTTGACTACGAATATGATATTAACAAAAAGTGACATCTGTTTATTCTTAATATAACGCTCTAAAATATGTATCAGTCCTGGCTCAAATATTTTGAATGGGTTTTCAGTTAACTTGAAGCTTATAAAACGGTTGGTAGTTTGGGAGTCTAAGCTTTTTATTTAGAAAACAATCATTGTTGGCTGACTTGTTTACTTTAACGCATACAATTTTTTGAGTTGGTAGTCTTTTAAATAAAATATAAGTTATTTATTCGAAACTGATTCTTATTCATTTAATTTACATTCCAGAGAATACGATCCAGTAACTTTAAATGCAGATACCGCTCTCTTACAACTGAATTTATCCAGAGATGAAGAATATACACATGTTATTTGTCTACCCTGGGAAGTTAATTTTGACGCGGGCATTTTGACAACGGGTGGAGTATATACTTGGGCCGAAAATTCAACAAATAAGGCTATACAACTAACAATGGTTTTGGTTTCGACTTCGAATCCGAAAGGAGATATCAATATGCTCATCAAAACCAAACTTAATCAAAAGATCTGCAAAGGAGACAGTGGCAGCGGATTCAGTACTTCTTGCTATAAAATCTCAACGGAACCGATGCAGAGCTGTTTGTATGGTATTGTAAGTTATGCAGACAGTGGCATAGATAATGATTCTTGTGCGTTGGAGATTAAGGCGACTAACATAACCCATTATCAAAATAGAGGCTTTCTTGAGCGAGAAATGCAACAAATGTACAGAACATGCAATTAAATAAAAGAAAGGATTTATATATAAATATATTGAAGTGAATCTATTTTATAACTGCAAACAAACAAACATATTTTTTTTTTACCCTTAGAGAGAAAGTCAACATTTAATTACAAATATAAACGAATAAGACAGATGAAATTACGATACTTATGTGGTTGTATAACGCAAAACTGCAAAATGAGTCGATAAATTGGAAATACCTTTTCTTAGGAGAAGATTGAATATCAGTTTAAAGGATTTAGGCTGTCTTTATTATTTTCTTCTTCTTTTTATCGATGAAGTTTATTAAACTTTCTTTCATTCTGAAGCATACGACGGCTGTTTGTGTTCATAAATCTATCAAACAAAATATATATCTAAATAAACAAAAAATTTAAAAGTACTAAAGAGTTAGCGGAGTAGCTTGTATAGAGGGATAACGAATAGACTAAGTTGGTAAAATATACATCCTTTGAAGGGTCGATTGTTTGCTTTTGCTGTTGCACACGTTTTGCACAAGTATTTTAGGCTGTACCTCAAAGGATCTAAACAAACTTCTTATTACAAATTGCTGTTGAACAATTCAAAAGCTAAAACTGAATTTTTTCAGCAAGAGTTTAAGCAAATATTCTTTGCAGATGTAATCATTTTTTTGTGACAATTTTCGTTTGCTTTGAAACAAACATATACAAAACATATTTTTAATACAAGATTTTAATATCAACGAAAATGCGTCGAGTACTTGAAATACTTAAATCACTACGAAAAGGGCAGCCCACAGAAACCATTGTGACTGGCAACTCAAAGAAGGTTGTTGTCAAAGCCAACCTAGGCGGTATATCAACAACAACAACCCAATCCAAGACTCATGACCAAGCCGTTCAGTGGCAGAACTTGAAGCGTGTTTTGCTTATATGTGGGGGCCAGCAGGGGCCACCGACAAATGCTTGTGCAGACATTGAGTCCGATGGTGGTGTTCTTGTGGAAGTTTTGGAGGTACAGCGTTTTGTGCGTGATGTGTTTCTAGCTATGGATGTACCCAATGAAGCAGCCAGTGAAATGTCCGATGCTCTTATTGCCGCTGATTATATGGGACAGAGAAGCATGGGGATTCATCGATTGCCCATGATTGCTGCCGATTTACTTAACTTGACGATCGATTCTCGCCAGCAGCCAAAGGTTCTCAGTGAACGAGAGGCAACTGCTCTGGTTGATGGCCAGAATGCACCCGGTCCTGTGGTGGCCAACTATTGCATGGATCTAGCTATGCGCAAGGCAAGTTATCAGGGTATTGGCTATGTGGCAGCAAGACATTCGAATAGCATTGGAATGGCTTCGTGGTATGCCTGCCAAGCGCTCTGTCAGCGCATGATTGGTATCTGTATGTCAAATGGACCACCCTTGTTGGTGCCGGCAGGTGGCACAGAAGCGTTGCTGGGCAACAATTCGATTGGATTTACAGCCGGCACTACAGAGGAGCAGTTTCTCATGGAACTGGGCATGTCTTCCCATCCCATCGAGCAACTAGAGCTGGCGTATTGTACTGGTCAGCTGCATAAGCTGCCGAAACGTCTTGCTTTGGATTGCAGCGGGCAGCCCACCAACTCTGTAGCGGATGCATTGCGTGCTCAGCGTCTTAGTCCCTTTGCACCCGAGCACAAGGGATTTGGACTGGCTGCCATGGTGGATATTCTATGTGGAGTGATGACGGGCGCAAGATATGCGACTCATTTGCGACGACAGGGCTTGTTCGATGCACATGAGGGGCCAGCGGACTTGGGTCAGGTCTACATTGCCATTGATCCAAATCGCTTTTGCGTTTCTTTTGAGGAACGTTTAGCGGATTTTCATAAGCTGCTGCGAAATATTTTGCCGTGCAATGCCGGGCAGCCGGCATTTGTTCCCGGTGATCTGGAGTTGCAGCATATGCAAGTGGTAGACAACCAAGGTGGTTTATTTCTTACTCCATGCACTCTATCAGTTCTACAAGAGCTGGGCGAGAGTCTTAACATAAATCCACTCAGGTCCAATGGAAATAAAAATTAAAAAAAAAAAAACACAATAACTACAAACAATTCATTTAAGGAATATTCGTGGAACGTTTGATAATACTTAAAAATAAAGTAACACGTTAAATCATCTTAACTTATGCGATTATTAAGGCCTTGATTCCAGCTACCGCGTTTAAAGGCGAACGGAAGGGAACACCTGCGACCGCAGACATTTTTGTAGTTGTCTGCGGATGCTAATAGTTCTTACTAGACAAAAAGAAGAAGAAGCGATGTCTATAAATAAAAAAGAAAGAGAGAACAGATAGTTAAAGGAATCATCTAAATCATTGGCAGAATGATTAATTTGATTTCGAAGAAAGCGCAATTCTGCAACGCACAGCCCACGACCAACAAGGCACATGAGTAATAAGCGTTAAGTTTTTATGACAAGCCGCCAACGTGTCCTGGTGTCCCAGTGAATTATGACACATTTGCTATCACACTTCCTATTATGTGCGTCAGCCATGTTCTTAGCAAATGCTGCTATTTTGTGCACGATACCTGTGTCTCCGCTGAGCACGTGACTGAGTCTGCGCCTGCCAAATAAAATTTGGTCTCCTCGTATTGTTTAGTGTTTAGCGTGGTGTTTTTGCTATCGTTGTTTTTGATGTTGCTGTTGCGTAGATTTTGGACACCGTAATCGCTTATTATTTGTGGCAGTGACAAGTAAAAGTCGACTCATGGATAACAGAGGGCGTCTCGTCGTCGCGACTCTCAACTCATTTATCTTCATTCAATTGATTCTTATTCTTTGTGTTTTCGGCGTATATTGTGCACAAAGAATTACATGATTGGATTGGTCAAGTACTGATAACTGCGATTATTGAGTCTAGCCGACTGCTCAAAAATTATATGACTTAAGTTAATGCGTTATTATCATCTATTATATTATTTTGTTCACATGCAGCGAAAATAATGTTTAAATGAATTAAAGTTCTTATCAAATTCAACAAAAAGTTCGCATTCAAGAAACAGAACAATTTTTTATAATCCATACATATAAAAGGCAATGTAGGTATGTGGCCTTGTTTCTAATAGACTCTGAAACCGCTGAACCGATTTTGATGAAATTTTTGTGAGTTATTGCGATTACCCCCGCGATTGACTTTATCAACACTGTAAGCAATTTAAATAACTAAAACCATTTTATTACTTTTCTCTTTGTTTAAATTAAGAAAACTCAAACGAATTTTATATAACATTACCAGAGGAAGAAATCATATATTAAATACGAAATGGCAAAAGGAAAACGCTTTATAAATAGAAACCTTAAATTGTCCTTAAGCCTCGCTTGTTGAAATTGTTGTTTAAGTCACACTAAAAATCACATGACGCCTTTGACGCACACGCCCAAACTAAAAGGGTCGAAAAAATGTTAAAAAAGAAATGGGTGTTGCCTAAAGCATTCGTAACGATATGTTTGGAAAGAACTTTGCTTTTTTATTTGACAACTTAAACTCTTTTTTTTTTCCTTTTAACGTTGTTACTTCTGCTCAACTTACCTTGTGAGAATGTTCTGTTCTATAAGTGCGCGTACGCAATGCTTCAATTTCTGCTCCTGATGGGCATTGCTGATGCAAGTGCTTTTCTTTTATGACTGCTGCGAGTTGTTTTTGTTTGTGTTGTTTACTTTTTGCTGTTGTTGTTGTTGTTGGTATTGTTCTGCTTGATAATAATCCTCAGCGCTCTGACCGGCTGCTATTGTTAAATTTTTATCAAAGTCCGTTTGATTTTTTTTTTCCTTTCGGTGTTCTTAGACACTCACAAAAACGCACTGACATTAACACTCTCGCATGTATGGGGAATCCGTTTTTACATTAATTTTTCTGCTGACTATTCAACACAATATAACAAGCAAGAATTTATATTTTATAATTCTCTGATTTTGTTTTGTTTACGTTGCACTTTGATTCGTTGATGTTGGCACAGTTGTTGAGTCCTTTGGACGTTAAATTGATTAATATTGCTTTATTTTTTAGCCTGTAAATATATTGTTGTGTTTCAGGAAGTTTTGTGGAATTCATTTTCCTTTGGATTAACCGATTGTTGCACAAGAATGCTAAAGAGCACAATACGAAAGGGAATGATTTAGTTTAAATTTGATGTTAACTATGTATTATCTGTAGATATATACTAGAATATATATGTATAATCAACTGTCATCATTACTTATTTTTTAAAAGAACTACGAAAAAATATTTAATATCTAAACGAAAAGTAAGGTAATATGTTAGCTTGCTCTGCTATTAATATTCCTTATATTATAAGTTAAAAAAAACCAACACACATACAACTGTTTCTGTCAATCGGCATGGAGTGGTCAACAAATTTGTGTAATTGGCTTTTCCATTATCTCGATTAACTTTGAACCATTCTTTGTTTAACACGTTCATTGTTTGCTGCTTTAGCTCTTAGCCTTGCTAGCTATTAGCGTGCTGTGTTGTTCTAAGCGCAATGCTTAAAGTTATACTCGCATAACTGTATGCATGGCAATCAGACACACACAAACACAAACACACGCTCACATATGTGTGAAAAAGTCATGCAATCGTTTTAATTAAACGCAAACGTCAATGACCGTTAAGTGGAGTGTGTGTGTGTGTGTGTGAGTATGGGCTGCGGATAATGGGTGTTAAAGTTGCTGCATACTTAAAGGCGCCAGCAGTAGAGTAAAGCTCGAACCAGCTCGGAAAAGGGCAAAGATGCTGCCAACTAACGCGTTTGTCGCTGCGGTTTAAAAAGAGCGAAAGAGATGGGCCAAATTAAGTCATGTTGGACTTGCACAATGCAAATGCTGTTGAGCTTAGAACTTTGCTACACTTTTCACTTCGATTTGCATGATGGCCTTTTTTGCCTCAACACATTTTTTTTTTTCGTTTTGGACTGCTCGCTTTGAGTTGGCCCTTTTTCTCAATTCTTGTTTGTCGTTGTTGTTGTTGGTGTTGTTTTCCGCTTGGTAACCGTAAACGACACAAACACAGTTGCGAACAAGCAAACGCACATTCACAAACACACTTAGTTATTGTTGCCCCGTACACGGAGGCGCTTCAGCAATTCGCTTGTGTCCACGACGCACGAATGAATTCCAACGACTGAAGCTGACTTTCGTTAGTGGCCAGGCTGTAGGGCGACATTCGGTAAGCAGCTGCTTTTGCTGCTGCTTAAATGTGGGTTAAGCTTCGTTTTTTGAAAGGCGTTAGAGTCAGATACAGAGAGAGAGAGAGTTTTTTACTGGAAGTGGATTGTATTCTGCACGTTGAGCTTTCGCTCTTTTACTGTTCACTCTTTTATTTTTCAACAGCTGTTCAGCCGGTAGTTTCAAACAAAGTCAATTTCCTTTATTTTTTTTTGTTCGCCATGTTTTTTTCTTCTATTTTGCCTTTTTACTTACCACATTAAGCTAAGACTGATGCCGTTGATAATGGGTAGGAACTGAATTCACCAGAATAATTAAAAAAGTATTTCTTCTTTAAACTATTGAATCTTTAAATAAGTTTCGGCGTATGCAATTAGGTGCAGTGATTTCCAAGAAAAAACAATACATTAAGTTGATGGAGAATAAAAAGTCGGACTGGAAATAGTTGTCCTTTTGAGCATTGGCAGCTTCAGGAAATAGCATCAAAAGAGCTTTGCAAATGTGCTTCTCGCTAAACGTGCGTGTGATTTGACCACAAATTCTGATCCAGCAATAAAATACGCTGTCAAAGATAAAGCAAAGATACAAACAAATTTAAGAAATCGTCTGCCAAGGATGGTAAATAATTGAATGATAAATATTGGGGAAATTAAGCGCAAAAGCTTTAATAAAAAAAATAGAAAGAAAAGAAAAATAAACCAAGAAACAATATAAATAATCTTAAAACATACATCAAGGCTGTCTCGACGTATTACTGTAACTTAATGATAAGCAAATGATAAATACAAGCATAAACATTGCTGGGCAGGGTGTTTACTGTCTTGTATAATGATGTCAACAAAAACATCATTAAGGCAAACAAATTCGAATGCTGTTTAAGTTATGAAAGTTACGTATACACAATGCTCTTCCTCTTATGTAGTTATTCTCATTCGAAGACATTTAAAAAATCAAATTCGAATATTTTTCGCACGATTTAATGCTCTCAATATACATCAGATATTTATGTGCTTGTGAGGCGAGCAATTTGGAATGCTGCTTGACTTGAAACATAAATCAAATTATCTTCTATTTAATTTGGGGCTTAATAGCGCTAAGAAAAACCAAAAGCCATGAGCTTTAGTTAAGCCTGCAAATGCTGCGAAGGCCACATACGAGTAGACGACAAAATTGGCAGATATATTTTAGTGTTTATCAAAAAATGAGTGCGCAAGTGTCTGTTGTGTGCGCGTGTTTGTGCCTTTGATCTAATTTATTAGTATTCAGAAAAGAGATGATTAATGTCTAGAGGAATTTTACTTATTATTATTATATAGATTGCTTGTATAAAAATTGATAATTAAATTAAATTTATCTTCACTTAATCAATTTTTATAGAATTATAATTTGTATCGTTAAACAGTTGTAATATATTTCTGAGGGATCATTTAATGTCCCATTTTAAGGCTTTTTGCTGTCATTCCCACGCTTTGAAGGTCGTCCTCGGAATAGAAAAATGATTATGATAAATGTGTTATGTGGCACACACAAATCGCAGGCATTGAGCCAGATCAACGCAAACGGTTTGATTTATGTCACAAAAATGTATTCGCCTCGACAGGCCCCGAGCCGAAACACAAAATCAGTGTAAGGGAAATCAAAGCACGAATTCAGGCAGACAAAACGGGTTTGTAACAAATTTAATTTTTAATGAATGCTATTAATAATGAGATCCCAAAACAGGCAGCTATCGCACAACAAGGCGCAAGGCTAGATAGAAAGGGGTACTGGCAGAGCGGGGTGCCACAAAATGGCGACATGGAAAATTTAACACGCAATTTGTTGCTGGCCAGTAGCGTTTTTTTGTTTTAACCAGCCACTGAAAAGCATTGCAATTTTAAACAAAATTGGGAAATTGTTGGGCTGTGAACATTATTCGGGGACAGCATAGCCAAGAATCAAATCACGAGCTGCACTTTAATTGTTGATAAAAACAATTGCAGCAGTGTCATCGAGCATGCAGCTTGGAGAATTGACCATGCCACGCATAGACCGCACACAGGCACAATTTGGAGATGGTGGCCAACGGCGCGGATCAGACGCAATTTTTCGTTGTCCACATAAAAGTGTAATTAAGTTCGCGTGTCGCGCATTTAATTGTTTTTTAATGAATGCAAGGCGAAATTCATTTAATTTTATATATGACAAGTGAACAGCTGCGTTTCATATTCCGCTCCGAACCAGAACCACTTTCTTAAAGCGTTTAACAAAAAGAATTGCTTTGTAAAATAAAAAAAAGTGTTATTTTCCAGCGTTTGGACTAAAATTTCTCATTCTGTAGTTTGCCAAATTTAATTATTTGCACTGCCACCGCTAACAGATTTTTTAAAATACATTCAAGCCACACGGCAGAGGTTCATCCATGTGGCCCAGTTGCAATTTCAATCAGATTTTTTTCTTGTGGCATTGCAAGCGTTGGCTCCAAAAGTGAATTTGCCATGCGAATATACACAATTTTCCAATTCAAGCGATGCATTTAAATGTTGACAATATAAACAGAAAAAAAAACATTTGCATTCGAAAAACATGCGATTTTTAACACCAATCTGCGCTTTTGTGTTAAAAAAAAGTTTTTAAAATATTCAAAATTTGAAAACTAAACATTTGCGAGGAAAGTGCAATACAAAAAGTTTAAAGTAAAAGTTTTAATATAAACAAACAATGCTCAATAAAAATAAACAAAATAACGTTGTTGAATGTTGTTCAGTTAAGATCTTTAAACAATAAATCATTGTTTGGCAAATGTTTGAATTTTTTCTCTACTTGTTACAAAAATGTAATTGAATTTTTATAGATCAAATACCAATATTGTGTGATAATATTAAAATGAATTGACAACAATTTCCCAACTATCAACAATGTGCAATAAATCAATAAAAATAAAAAATAATATCTATGATTTACGAGATGGCAGCACTGAACACTTTCCGCCAGTTAGGCGATAATGTGAGGATGGTACACACACATACACATACGCGTAGCTTCTGTAAGTTAAAGTTTAACATATATACACAAAAATATACGCAGTTTTTGCTGACAAACGGTCATACGTACGTACATATGTACTTAATATCCACAGCGACAGCAATTGCGAAATATTGCGTATGCAAATGGGAACAAGTCGAAGGCGACTGGCAACAAGCTGGGAGTAAGTGAGAGGCAAAGGGGGATTGGTGGATAGTGCGCAAAATATGCAAAAGAGTTGTGACCGAAAATCGGCAGCGAATTGTGGAACCCCAATGTCGAGTGGGGTTTTCGCTGTAGCATATTCGCTACCCAACTCACATCAGTCTCTTACTTATTGGCGTACTTTGCTTCTTTTACGGTTGCATGAATTTTTGAGCAGCTTCACTTCCGGTTATAGTAGCCGGAAATTGCAACAGAAATACTTCGTACACACACACATGTATACACACACAAACAGAGCGCAACACTCACACAATGACATCAAGGCATATGTATGGCATTTGTATGCAAATTTCAGTCGATGATTTTGCATATGTTTGTGCTTGTGGGTACCAGGGTGCGTATGCGCTATGCCTTCAACTACGATTCGCTGCCAAAAGCGTTTTCAGTCAATTCCAGTCCTTCTTCTGCATTTCCAACTCTTCACTGTCTTTCGCTTCCTTACCAGTCCTCTCACATCCTTGCCCTGCACAACGCTTACCCTGCCTGCAGGCAAACATTCAGCCCAGCCTGCCAGTTGAATTGATGTTGTTATGTTTATGGCACACATAAAAAAAGTAAATTTGTGTCTAGCGTTGGTTCATTTGTAGATGCGGTCAGGTGAAGATAGTTTTTGAAATTCCTTCTGCATCTTATGGAGCAGTCACATTTGCATACGTGACCAACTACGAGCTCTTACCCTTAGGTTCTCAGATATGCGCAGTATTTAAAACTCTGAAATACAGAGACTTAAGTGTATTTTAAACTTATTTGTAGCATTATAAGTTAGTAATCAAAAATATTTTTGTACTTTTTGAAAAGGCTTTTAACTTTTCCTTTTCCTTATAATTGTTTGCCCAATATAATTTGCTAGTATGTTTGTATAAAATCAGGAGATTTAAAAAATTTTACATTATTTCCTGTTTTATCGCTTTAAAGGCCTCCAAAAATTGCGTGTGGCCTCAGCAACTTTGGTTATTCTGCGACGCTGCTCTGCGTATTATACGTGATTAACAGACAATCAAGTTAAGAGCCAACGCCGACCCTAAAGCGGTCCAGTCCCCAAACAATATACAAAAATGCGCTGACTGGTATAGAAAAAATTGAGATTATTTAAAATATAGAAGAGCAACAAAGGCAAGGGCGCGACAGAACAGCAGTAGGCTAATAAATGCCTTTCGCCTGGCACCACAAGACCGGAAAAGCGACCTATAAAAAAAAATATATATAAAAAAAACAAATGGCAAGAAAAGTAATTGCGTATAAGAAGGCGGAGGCGGAGTGCAAAAAACGACATCGATATATATGTACATACACGAAGCTGTAGATGTAGCTGAAGCTGCATAATTTTAGCCGTTTTCCGTTGTGTCGTCAGCATAAAAGTTTTATTAAATGATTAAGTTAAGGCGGCAGTCCAAAGGCGAGCGCCTGAAAATAGGCAACGATATTTGTCAAAATTTGCTGTGCTGCGTTGCGTATACGACAAGTTGACACACACACACACACGCGCTCATAAGCTAGACAGGGACTTTTGAATTTTTGATAGCCTTGCCCTTGTGTCTGATTTTTCTCTTACGGCCCTCGCCCGTCACTTAATAAATATAACACTAGCATAGAATGGAGAACGCTTTCGCTTTCAGTTTTTCCCGTCGTCTCGACTCGGCGACACTTATGAATTATTCATTGCGTAGTCTCTGATCCCTGCAATTTCTTTTGTCTTTGCGGCATCGCTTGGCCGTCAACAGTTGCCTCACCTACAACCCTACCCCTTTCCTCCGGTTGCTGTTGCTCTTAATTTTCATGTAAAAAATGCACTGCAATTTATTTTAATAGGCCTTTTTTTGCTGAAAAAAGAACCAACGTTTCTTGTTTTGCTGTTTCTCTGTGAGTTGTGTGTTTGAGCTCATAATCTTTGCATAACGTACCTGCTTCCGCCTGTCGGTCGGAAGTGTATGTGGCTTTGTGTGTGTGTGTTGTGAAATTCCCCTGCATATATGCATAAGAATGTGATCAGTTTGGGGTAGGACCTGTTTTTTTTTTTCTTTTTGCTCTTCTCTTTTGTTTGGCGTTCTTTACATTTGCGGTTACGACCGAAAATTTAATTACCTTGAAAGCTTTGCATTTTCTTGCGGCATGTCACATGATTTTAATTGTTAATGAGCGATTTTTTTGTGGTTCTTAAGAATTCATTAAATTATCATCTTAAATTGATTGGATGTAATTAACTTTTAAGCCTCTAAATTTTGCACAATTCTTATTTAACTCATTAAAAGTAAGTAAGCAGATGCGATTTAAATATAAATAAATTAAGAAAGCTAAAGCAAATAAGAGAATGTCATTCTGGTATTTTAGCTTGAATAAATTTTTATCTGTTGCTTTAATTGTTTTGTCACATTATGTCGCCCGTCAGATGTTCATAAAATAATGCTAAGGAACGGTGTTAAGAATAGCTTTATAATATTAAAGGTAGTAAAATCAATAGTTATTCTTCCTCAAAGAGAAAGGTAAATTTTTAGCTGATAGCATTATAAATTAATGAATTTATAAGTCATCACCACCTTACATTGATGCAAACACATATAAGGCTATTCGGACGCATTATCAGAAAAACAAAAACATGTCATTAACTGTAACTTGTAGTCAAGCAATTATTATATCGGCGATACAAACGGCTTTTATGACTGCCTAAAATAATATTCCGAGGGAGAAATAATATCACGAATTGATGACAGTCAAATGAATTCGCAACATAGAGAGAGAGAGAGAGAGTTTTGACAAGCGGAAAGAAAACTGGCAGAGTTCACAAACTTCCGCCTGGACCTGGTACAGTGCCAGCTCCCTACAATCACACATACATGCATGTTTCTAGGTATGTACAAATATCTGAACCGGGGACGGGTCTCGTTTCGTTTGCCAAGATTAGCGCCGCAGTCGTTGCGACAATTCACGACGCACAACTTGAACTTATTTCCGTTTCCGGCCGCTAGCTGAACACAATTAGCATTCGCCCAGCGGATGCGCACAAAGCCACGCCCACAACGCATCGTGTGTATGTTTGTATGTATGTGCTGAGGCTACCCAACAAAAGCTTATGCATAAGTTATGAGCTGAGCCGCCAGATAAGTGCGATAAATTATCAAACACCAAAAGACCCCATATGCAATCTTCTGCAGTTGTCTTTCCAATTTTCCCTCCATTCCTACAACTTACTTCTTTTATGCCTCTTGCGCACTCAAACATTCACTCACACACAAGTAACGCAAAGGTTTTGTTTTGGGTGTCATGAAAAAATTAGCTCACACCAACGTTAAGTATAACACACACCCACAACTCACACGCACACACACACATGTTCTTTGTTTTGTCTTAAGCAGCCTGTTGGCCTTTTGGCAGTATGTTATGTTGTTTTTGTAGCCAACGCCCGGGCCTGACAGGAAACGGAAGTTTCAACGCGCAGCGGAAATTATTGTTTAGCTTTATTGTTTAGACTGCTTTAGAAATTTGTTTGCCGAATCATTTTCATTCAGTTTGGTTCAGTTTCATCGCATTCTCATTCGAGTCGACTTTTGCATGCATGTTGCCTGCGTTGCTCGTTAGTTTTTCGTCGACTAATTTCGGGGGCGTAATTTGTGCTTGCAAATTTATGGCAGGCAGTCCAAATGTTAGACCGACGTTGCGTGTAGACACATACGCAACCAAACACACACACACACACACACACACACTCAAATACACCCAAATCATAAACATTCTGATTCAGCTGCAAAAACTCGCTTACCCATTAAACCAACAAAAAAACATGCAGCATTGAAGACAGTTTCGGTGGATGGGAGGAGCACTTGTGCAGAACTGCAGATAACGTTAATTATTTGAAATTTTAAGCTTAAGTATAGAAGCTTTATATAATTTTTATTTTCATTATTTCTCTTAGATGTTAAGCTTGCAATTCTTTTATTTAAAATCATTAAATATGTTTCTCAACTGACAATCATTAACAGAACTATTTTTATTTCAATACCATTCTGTTTGAATATCCTTAACACTTAGGTTTAATTGACAAACTGAACGAATTCCAATCTTGCCAGCCTTCTGTACTCATTTCCCTTTAATTTAACCAATAAATACATATGTATGCGTATATAAATTGCAACTGAAACTGAAATGTGTCTTTTCAATTCGGCCACATCGAGCTCATTTCGAGGCAAAAACAGTGGCAGTCGAATATATAGCAAGAAGGATGGTCAAAGAGGTGTGTGAGTGAGAGAGTGAGAGAGAAAGAGATTGCAAGAGGGATGGTAAGGGGGATAGCGAAAAAGAGAGCTAAATTCATTGAACCAGGCACAGCGTTCGAAGTTGGAATGCGGAATGAAGTGCATTGAACGCCGCTTTAATTTGATTGCCATTACGAAAAGCTGAAATGAAAGCTGACTTACTGGACTTTTGCGATTGGGAATTAAAGGAGAATGTGCCCAAGATATCGAATAAAATTAACGATCTCAATGGGTAGACCATGTATCAGTGTCAGGATGCGAATGTGACAGCGAAAATACACTTAAGATATTGGTGAGAAACAGACATTTCGATACACTTCTTAAAATAATTCTTTTTTAATTACTCAAATAATCTTCAAGGTAAAAAAAGAGTAAGGCAAATTTAAGATACAAATATTGTTAATTAAGCACAGTTAATAAAAATTATTTTATGAAAATATTTAAAAAAATCGGTTTTGAATTTGAAAATGTTCAAATTAAATGTAAGACATCTCTGCGGCCTTAAAATGTCTAACATATTGCTAATATTGAAAAAACCCATTGAAACGAATCATTTCAAATGAAAATGTGTTTAAGGTGATGCCGAGTTGTACTTGAAGCAATTCAAATATTTATATAAATACAAAGGCAAGATAAACACTGCATTTCAGTCGCTTTCCGAGCCAAGAAAAAGTTGAAAAAAATTGCGTTTCGCTTTCAATTTGTGTCGCATCTTTTGTTGTGCGTCTTGGCATCTTTGCGTTCTGGCTGCTTTAACTAGAACTGCACTAAATGTGACAAGATGTCCGCTCCCATTTTCCATTTCCATCAGATTTATTGTCCATCCAGGAGACGCCGCAGGAAAATTGCCCTCTCTTAGGGTGCAATGAATGGCATTGGAAGTGGCTTCTTCTCTTCTTGTGCACAATTCTCTCCATAGCTAACTTGACAATTTCGTCTTGGTTCGCAAAGTCGAGTCAAGTCTGTCCATCGCAGCTCTAAACTTTTTGTCTTTTGTCCATTGTCAGTCACTCAGTGGGACAGTCAGTCGGTCAGGCTATGCAATTTACAGCACTTGACGTTTGTTTTTCTTTCTCTGTTTAGCTTTGTACATTTCGGCTGCATTTATTTGTTTTTTTCAACTTGGCCCAAATAGATGCCTGTCTCTGCAATCGTTGCTTAAAAACAATTTTCGGACGGTCTCAAGACTTCTATCTGCTTACACAAAGAATGTACTATTTAATAGAAGTTAAAACAAATTTGAATTTAGACTGATTTAAATAGAAAGGGGAACAGAATAAATATCTAAACGAAAATATTTATATAAATTGACCTTAATTATAAAATAGATTAAATGCGATTTTATAGATTACGATAATGACAAGATTGTAATGTTGCAATGGATAATTGAAATTAAAAACCAAATGAAGAAAAATAAATAAAACAATAATGTAAATGTGTCCTTAATTTCCTTTTAAGCATATGGTTGAATGAACTTCCAGAAGCATAAGCGGGTTATATAGCAAAATTGTGTTACACTGCTTGAACGCATTATTTATTAAAAATTTATCATATTCCACAGATACACGGTTCAAAGGAACAACTTAAGCTGCGTGATTGAATAGTTTGCAAGCAAATAAATATATGTAGAATCTATAAAGAACCTAAATGATTATTTAGGGCAAACGGCATCTACAAATGTCGACCCACAATAAATAATATACATTTTAAACCCCTGCTGATCCCTGAGCGAAGCATACAACTAAATACATAAAAGAAAAGTTATTGTTGTGCCATGCACAAACAGTGGAGCCGATTGAAAAATTCATGCATATTGAGCTACATACCTATATGCATATGTATATTTTAACCCAGTTACTATTATGTTATACGCTTTTCAATGCCTCGATGCGACGGACATGCATATTTGAGCTACAACAATACAATAACAATATCAACATCATCACCGCACAAAACAAAAACAAAAATAACATGAATCTATGGCAAAGCGCAAATAATGGCGTTGATATTTGATGCATATAACGTAGCCACATATAAATGTGTTTGTGTGCGTGTGTGTGTGTGAGCCATTTATCCTGATGCAACGTACAGTGTGTGGACGTTGGTTGCATTGTGGGGTGCTTTATGGGATTTACCTGTGTTTAAGTTGGGGCGTAAATTAAACACAGCAGCTGCTGACATCCGACGATGGATCGGTACAGCTATTGGCCCAGTAACTGTGTAAGGGGTGCAGTATGCAGGGAGGAAAGTGTTGGGTCGCATTTTTTATGGAGCTACAGATAGGAAGATAGCTCATGGCATATGCCATGTATAATTTATGCTAAAAACGCGTGCCGACCTGCAAGCCCACCTACACTATGAATGTGTGTGTATGTGTGTTTTTGCGACCCCATCTTGTGTTTGTTTGACCAAAGACAAATGAAGCTTAAGTCCAGGCACGGCAACAGATTGGATTTATGTGGTTGACACAGGTTTTTGCTTCAGGGCGTTATTTTTGAACAAGGCTCGTCAAGAATAACAGTCAAACTATTCAAATTGATGGACGAAAAATCAGCTGTGGTTAAAAAAAGTTAAACTTTAGTTAAAAGCATAAAAAGTTCTATAAAAATATACTAATATTTTGAATTCTAAACCGTTCCTATGGTTGAAAGTTGACAGTAAAGTTGATGTTGCTACATCTTGTTTGCAGCTGGACAGTTCTGTTGCACTGATGCTGCTTGTTTGCGGGCCTGATGCATACCAATGAGCTCACAAAATCTGGTAATAGTACATAAAAATCTCTCAAATAGAAGACTTTGCGGATGTAGCTGCTAAATGATGTCTCTTTGTTACCTGCTGACCTGACAGCCGGCGGGAGGTTTGGCACATTGGGGTTATGTTGGGTCTGCATGGAAGGCGTGACCAGACAATATGAGAACATGCTCAATGGAGTTGTGAAAATGCTGCAACCAAATTGATTGTGTGTGTATGTGGCACGTTTATTGATTTCAATAAAATGTTGCACAGATTTCATTCATTGAAAGTTCAGGCAACTATTCTACACTTAAGAAGTTTTTGCACATTGTGTTGAGTTGCGAATAAAGTTCAACTTTTTCTTTTAGATGTTCGATAATACATTGTATATCCGTGTATGAATACCTTTCATCATGTATTCTCGCCGAAGCATACAAGCAAATTGAACAAAACAGAGTAGAACACGAGCAAAACACAAAGTAAACCATACATAACAAGCTTAAACATTTATGCCTTCTGCCGCACACCAATACGAATACGATGATTTATGCATTTCTTCTATGTGCCACATTGTTGAAATGTACACACACACACATATTTTGCATTCAAAGAGAGCGAGAGAGAGAGATAACAAGAGAAAGAGATGGCGAGAGGAAAATATAAAAGGATTGAGAGAAAGTGTGAGCAGAGGGGAGCGTATGAGCAGCTTCTGTATGTGTCAATTTATCGACAAGCCTTTGAATTTGATATGGACTTTTGCCTCAATACGTGACACACATACACACTTTCCACCTGCAACTGCAACAATTTTCTCCATTATGTTAATCTTCAACGGGTAGCTCATAGCTGCTAAAATCTTTTGGCATGCATAAGTTCATGTTTTGATTCCTTGAATACGAAAGCGCCTTAGCCATTTTTAAAAAGGGACATTTTTATATTCAAATCGTTGATACATTTACATTTTATTCTCCTTTTTTTCTTAGTTTGTTTGTTTGTTTATAACAATCAATAAAATACTTATGCTTATTAATATTCCGTAGCGTAACACAACTTTATTTTCTTCTTTTCATCATTAGGTTTGATGCTGTAAAATATATCAGCTGTGTTAACGAACAATTTTTAATATTCAACGATGTAATAAACAAAAAAGTCCAACGAAACTCATTTTTTATGTCTTGCAATAAGTTTAAAAAATGTTTTTCAATCGCAATAAATCCAAATTCATTCCGTTTATTGATCAGTTTCACTTGTCGTCTTTTGATTTATATTTTGTTCTACTTTTTTACTGGCAAACTCACCAGTGTTTCAGCTTAGAACATTTCAACTTCTGCTTCACATTTAACTGTCTTAATTTTTATAAGAAATCATAACTAGAATGCGCAAATAGAATTACTATCTAACGGCAACAAATTATCTGATTTTGATATGGCAAAGTGGGTGGTGAAACAACAACAATGTCGATTTGACCTCTACCTGACTGTCGACTGTCTAAATGCATTCGCAACCAGGCAATCAAACAAACTAACCGAATAACAACAACAAGAACAATAATGCCAGCTGCAACTGTGGTGAGTTAAGTGCAACGCAAGTGGATCTGAATCCCATCCAGATGGCCTCGAGTGTGGTGTTTGCCCTGTTTGCTTTTGGGTTGCTTGGCTTGAGCCCGAATGAAATTAAAAGCGAATGTCAGGACAGGACATAAGCGCTAAATTCAATTTATTTAGTTCAAACTGTAGCAAGCCAAAAGGCAACGGCAACTCCAACGCAGTGCAACAACAGTTGCAACACCAACAACGTAAAAAACTAGTAAGAATGTTTGAAACGGAATTTAATTCACTATACAATACTCTAAAAAAAAGTGTTGCTAGAGCAGTTATTCTATAAATTAGAATTATTTTGACATGACATTTAATTCTTTTTTTATTTTTGCTCAATAATAATACTTAAGTTATATGATCTGTTTAATATGCAATATAACTTTCAACTTAGTGATAAATTTAAATATCATATATTCGCAAATAGAGTACACAGAGAGCAGCAGCGGCCCACCATTTGCTGTTGAGGAGCTGTCTTCCATTTACTGTTTGTGCTGGTGGCAAAAATGCCAACTGCTTGCAACTTGACTCGTTGCTCCACCGGAAGTTGCACGGCCCGACACTGTCCGCCATTTTGTGCAGCACAAAACGGGTCGAAACGCTAGACGAAACGAAACGAAGCGAAACGGGACGTGAAAACGTTTCCATCTACATAATGGGATCAATTCAATTATAAAACCAGTTTACCCTGCTGTGCTGTACCGCGTCCGAACTTGGCGCTTCAACCGCCAGCGCCAGCCATAACCTATTCCAATCCTAAATCTACCACATTCAGCCACCATTTTTGCCTTGCACTGCTGGTGTTGTTTCCTTTTCTATTGCTAGCTTACGTTTGCTGCGCGCAATTCGTTCGCGTACCCGCTGTCATATGATGAATAGGTTAAAATGGATTTGATCCATTTAACTGTTGCTGCCTGGCAATGGTTCCTACTGTTCCAGCTGCTGTTTCAGCACACAATTTGTATAGAGCGAATCACAGTGCATACAACAAAGGCCACTAGCAGGGATCTTTTTGAGGGTGTTGGCAAAGCGATATGAATTGAAAGCTGCCAGTCGGTGCATTTAAATTCAAAAATTTAGCTTAAAACAAAAAAATCGTGTGTGAGTTCTTTATTGACTAAGGACTCCGAAAGCAAATATTTATGTTCAAGCTTAACTGTCAATCAAAATTAATAAATGTGAACAATTTTATGATTTTTTCTTTAAGTTGCTTTTAAAGTTTATAATGAGATATTATAAATTTTTATTTTCCTTCGAATAAATGAACTATTGTTCGCCCTTTTTAATGTACTTAACTTGATTGTGCTTATTGTCTTTCAATCCATTTGTTTTGCAACAGCTTGCTGTTTGAATTTGCTAGACATTTTTAGCTGTAATTCAATTTTGTCCACTAGCATTGCTGGCGGGCGTTGCGTATGAGTAATTAACTTAGCTGCCTGTTGAGCTACGCATACGCCAAGTGTTGCAACAAATATGTGAGCTTGACTGTGTGTGTGTGTGTGTTTTATGTGTCTAGCTGTATATATTGATGGTTATCTTCTCATGGCATAGTTTAGAACAACTAGTACATCGAGCTTTTGCAATTTAGCCATTTACTATGCAGCTATCAAAACTGTCTGCTGCAGCTGCAGCAACAACTTGAAGCTTCACTGCCATATTGTGTGCGTGTACGCAAGTTTGTCTGTGTAAAACTTTCTCTTAAACTCTTGCCACAAAAGTTTCGTTCTGTTGTGTGGTTGCTTGAGCCAACAACATGAGCAGCAACAACATTTTGCCTGCTTAGAAGCGGTTTTCAAGTCAAGCTGCCATTTTAATTGATATTGCTGCGCCATTGTTTTCAACCTTTTACATACATACACATACATATACATGTCACCATACGCTCTATGATGGAGTAGAGTTGAAAGAGGTGATGTTTTTTATATGTATGCGTGCGTGCGTGTTTTTGATTGCTGACTTTTTTATTATATATACAATTTTAATACTTCTCTTCTTTTGTCTTTTTTGCTTTCGTTATTTGCCTGTAACAAAATAAAGTTCAAAATTAATTTTGAAAGTTCCGACCACTCTTTTGTGTGAGTGCGTGTCTCTGTGTGTGAGTGGGCATGTCTGGACGCCTCCCTCTTCCATTGTTTTCGTTGCCTGTTAAGAAAAGATGAAGCTCTCTAGGCCAAACCACATTACAAGAATATATATCGGCCCCAAAAATTCTTGATGGCATGATTTGTTGGTTTTTATTTCAGTTTTGTTTTGTGTTTCGTTTTCAGTGTTTTGTTTCTTGCATTTTTGTTTTCAAGTGCTGTTGTGTTTGTTCTTGTTCTGGCATTTTTCATAAACTTTTCATTTAGCACAAATTAAGAGTCTTTTCATTTTAACATGTTTCGCATTGTGTTTCTTTTAATTAGAAAACGTTTCATGTTGCTTGTAGATTCGTTTCACTTGTTAGCATTCCATTTTTTGCTTTTCTAATTAGAAGTCGTATGTTTCTTTGGCAATAACAGAGAGTATGAGATATATACACTTATATAACAACAGTCGGTGATGTGCATTGAGATAATCATATATTTGTCTGTTAATTAGAATTCCACGTGAGTAACTCTCAAATCCTGAATGTTTCGTCTGAGTGTATTCCTACGTGCCATCGAATTGATCAGGCTAAGCAAACATTCTTCCCATCTCATCGCTTTCTCTTACTTCAAACTCTAACATTCTTGACATCTTCGTCATGCGCTTGGCACTCATAAACAACATAGCAAACTATTAAATTGACTAATTAGGCGGCATGTGTTGGCCTTTTACACATTATGCACACAGGCATCGCATTGAAGATGCGCTCCTTCTCTGCCATCCACACCAACTTACCTATGCATATATAATTTTCTGGCCCGGACGTCTTGTTGGTTCGTGTGCCTCTTTGTTTTGAGGAAGTGAGGGGGCATAAAGACGAGATGTGCAGCATACTCAAGCACACTTAATATTGTGATAGTAATATTAATTTTGAAAAAGTTGCGAACAAAGTAGAAACTTTTGAACGAGATTTATTTAGGAGATGCCAGCTGCAGGCATCTGTATATATATTTAAGCATAACGCATACCAATTCTAATTAAGATAGTTTCAAACGCATACTATAACCAACTAAAAATGTTGATTGTGTAGTGTTTCACATTAAATTGAATGAAAGTCTTATGCTTTTGTCAGAGCATAACAAGTTTATAACTTATTTGACTTTTGGCAGAATCAGGCTCAATATCTTTAGACCTATTAACGCTAAAATTTAATTACCTTAAATCAATTGCAATCAGATTATATCACAAATATTTCACTCCAGAAAAATACATTTATACTTAGTGGTTCTTTCTTTTATCAACTAACAACAATGAAGGTCTTAACAACAGCACTTTAGACCCAAAGGCTGACAGCACTAACTAAAAAAGTGTGCCCTAAATTCAATCTATGGTAATATCGCAGTCAGCCGCAGGCCGCTTTGCCGATTCGTTGCTTTGGCGCCGAAAGGCTGACGCAAAACCACAAAAATGTAACCATACAAGGCAATTAGCAAGTGCTGTGTACGAATCCCAGCATCCTGCACCACAACCAGTAGCACCTACACCACCCAGGGCCAATCGCAGAACAATCGAAATAGTGGCTGGTGACATGTCAGCAAATGCGAAAATTTGCCAAAAGGCGTTGTCGGCCGCAGCGACAGTCGAATGTGTCTTTTCACAACACCATTTCAGAGATGGCAATTTAGCTTCTTTTCTGGACGAAAACTTTGTTGATAACAATTGGCTAGTATACATTTCGAAACTACTATTTATATAAGATGATGTGGTAAGAGTCTTTAATAAGTGTTTTCACTTTGCTTAAAGGTATTATTTTCAGAAGTGTTAATGTTAAAAAAGATCATTTTAACAGACGAATTGAGTTCATATGTTGTTATATTTACATTACAAAGGATTATTGAATGCAAACGGAAATTTGTGAAATAAGAAATGATTCATTATAAGTTATCTAGATACTTTTTCAAATTTGTAGCTTATTCAATTCCCCCATTTCCGGCTGTTTGCCTCATGCGGAGAGTACTGTGTATAGGGTGAAGTCAGGTGTGGGGATGACATGGCTTTGCGATAGCCACAGGGCCACACGACCACACTACCACACTGGCAATACGGCCTTGGTTCAATTCCGTCCCCTTTGAATGTTCTGTTCGGTGCGTTCCCTTGTTACAGATGCCCATAGACCCAGTCCCGAATAATTGTCAGTGTTTATCGTATAGGGTTGGACGCAAAAGGGAAGTTAAGTAGGTTGGCTGGAAGGTATCAAGAAAAGCACATCATGGTTCCAAGCCTGAGGGAATACTCAGTGAGCAGCTCAGTCGCAGCTCACTCGCAGCTGAATGCAAGAGTTGAGAAGGTGGCGATGATGGCTGGGTTGTTTGGTAGTGTAAGCCAGTGTGAACCAGTTACAGCAGCTAAGCTAAATGCCTAGAGTAGTATTGGCTTACAATGCAAAGGTCGTAGTGAGGTGTTGGCAACGCTAGCTGCCGCGAGTTTACAATTGTCACTTGGAATTTGATACCAAACTATTTGTTTTATTCATTTAATCAGACACAAACGAAAGACACATCTAATTAATTATATCATCATAATTTTTATACAATTGTTGATATATATTAGAATAAGTCAATACAAACTTCTACGATAATTTGGTACCCTGTTCCTTTCTTGTCAATCAGCATTCCTTAGTAGGTCATGGTACAGCGTAAACGGACCTCAACTAACCTTATTTTTGGGGTACATTTCGCCTAACGAAGCCAATCGTTGCATCAGCTCTATCGAGACCTTACGCCCTTCACTCAATCCCCTTTAGGTTGGCTTTACTCGTTCACCAAGACAGCTTGATTGTTAACCCAAAAGGTCGAAACAAAGGAATCGGGGAGGACAGCGCCGTGCAGACGCGACTTGCAAAAACAACTGCAGTTGGTTTTGAAATTTTCTGGTCTAAGCTGAGAGAGAGGAAAGTTGAACATCGAAACGTTGTTTGATACCCACTCAGTTGCACAGCTTCGAGTTGATTTTGATTAATTTGTTTGCTTTTCACTAAGCAATTTGCACGCGGCACCAGCATGAGCAGGACTTAGCTGAACAATACACTGAAAAAACAGAATTTTCTAATACATTTCTCTCATAAAAACAAAACATATCAAATTAGAACTCATGGTGATATTTGTTTATCCAAAGTCGTTTGAAAATTTTCCCAATAAAATTTTGTAATACTAAAATCGCTTATTTCACTTAAGAAACATCTGTTTTGGTAACCGAATTACTATTGCGTTAAATAAACTACCATTTTTCTGAGTGTAGATGGTTTAGATACCACAGATACGGATAGAGTTATAGCCAGGTGATGGCCATGGACCAGAAACTCGTTGTGCTTAACACATTCACATTTTGCCCAACTGCAATGCGTATGTTTGCATTCTGCGTGTTGGGCACGAGAAGAGTCGATTTGAGCTGAAGTCAGAGTCAGAGTTGGAGTCGAGATGTTTGCTTGAAATTGTGTATGGTTAGCTGTGAGCAGAGGAAAGGGTCGGTCGGGACTTGGATGTGCGCACATTTGTTAGCTGCCCGGGGATTATACAACAAACGGCAGAGTATTTACCGCTTTCATGGCTGGCCCCTGCCCCCTTCTTATCGTTCTGAGTCCCTGTAGTTCTGGTGCGTGTCTTGTTTGTTTTGGAGCCAACTTTGCCAGCAGAGATATAGTATGTCTCTGTATGACTGTACAACTATGTAGATTGAGAGCAGTGTGCGTTGCGTTTAGTTTGGGAGCGAGAGTGGGAGAGAGAGCCAGCAGCGCACTGACAACGTCAAATGCTTGTTAAACAAAATTTTACAAACGAAACCGCCAAAATGGCGCTACTTCCTTTTCCCACTCCTTTCCCCTGCAGTCATTTGTTCTGAAGCAGTTTGCGTAATCTGTCAAACTGACAAAATTCAATGATAAAAACTTTTACGCGCACTAACAAACTATTGCCAAACACAAAAACCTACTTCAGGTCTTGTAGAAATTTCCTCTCTGTTCATTAAATAATAAAATCTACATTGAAAAACAATTAATTACTTCTACCAAAACAAAAAGTTTTATAAATTATTCATTGGTCTTTGTTCAACATAATCATACTTTTTTTTGCAACCTAAAAAAGCTTGTTTGAATTTTGTTCATCTTTTATTTATATTTATTTTGAGTTTGTGATTTACAGGGTATGCAAACTCACTTTCTGTCGGGCTCGTACGCTTTTGTTTAGCGCCAGTTGTTGTTGGTTCGCTTTTTACGTTTTGTTCAAAGTGACACTTAATTAATTTTCCGCCCATCAATTGGTGGCAACACCTTTTCTATGTTAAGTAAAAAATGAACTTTGACAGCAACAGGAACTTTCCGCTTTGTACTTATTTTGACTTTGATTCATACAATTTGAATTTTTAATTTCAGTCCCTAATTTGTTAAAGTTAATTAAATTTGTTTTACTAGCGCAAATGTGATTATGAGACTATTTTGTTTTAATAAATTTCATTCAAGGAAAATTTTACTATAATTAAAATAATATAAACTAAAATGTTTTAAAAAGGGTTTTTTGTAAATATTTTGCGTATCTTAAAACAAGGATATAATTGTATTTTTTTTAGTTACCTTTCCAAACGTACAACTAAATTAGGGAAAAACTATTGTAATGAAACTCTTATGATTTAGCAAACGAAAATGATTAAAAGTTCTCTTAGTTATAGAAGCAGATGAAGAAAATCATTAATCTAAGTAGTGTTCTAAGCGAAATATTAAGAATAAAAGTAGCATAGTTGAATAAAATAAAATGTTATGTTATCTTGAATCTAAAACCTGTATGCCTGTAAAAATGTTTATGAAAATATTCGTAAGGAATATTTGTCTGCTCTCACTTTTTCTCCTCGTTTCTCTTTTTGAAGTATTGCATTCACCCCCCATTTTCAACAGACCCAACTTTTTGCGCTAATCAGCCATATAACAACATGTCTAACTTTGTTTCTCTCTTAACCGCAGCGCGGCTGCAAAACGACGTTAAGCGTTCGCCGAACCGCGTAATCAGGTCCCGTGGCCCGGACAGAACAAAGACACCCCTGCACCTGCACACACACACACACGCGTACATGCATAGGGTGCTGCAAGAATGTGGGTCGTGCAACGTGCCGCAATATTTTAGAGACAGCAACAACAACAAATCAAGCGCTAAAATCAATGCAATCAATAAAAGTGTTCCACACCTCAATATAGGTGTAAGAGGTCACCAGGCGACCTGGCAGCTGCTCCTCTTCGCCCCTCGTGTCGTGTCAGAAGCCACCAACCTGTGCTTTGTTATTTTTTCCTCACCAAAACGTCCTCTCACCCATCAGACTATCGACCGCTCACAACTGCACTGCATACCAACCATGTCCCCGTAGAATTTCGCAAACATTGCAGCTCATTTGGGGGGTTTCTCAAAAGCATCGTCATTTTCATCATGCAGCAGCCTGCGGGGGACAAGGCAACGAGCCCCGCTGCGCTGAATGCGTGCAAGCCTTCAGTTTGTCAGGCTACATTATAAATGCAGGTGGGATTCCAAAATTTTGGTATGCATAAAAAATAAATACACATTTTTATATTCAGTGCACTCAGAACAAAAAGTAACTCAAAGAATCGAAAATTAACGAATTTCTTAAATTCAGAAAAATTTTCATTTATATTTAGATGCCAAATTGTAGATTAATTCAGTTTGAAATACCTTAATTTTGAGAACAGCGTCGAACTCTATTCGTTTTTTAAGTATTCTACTTTCATTTTAGTTGCTTTTCCTCAAGTTTAAGAATCAATTAACTTATTGAAAAGTTTTATTCTCAGTGTATAGGCATAAACGCATACAACTGAATGTCTATATACCAATGTATGTGTAAATACACACATGAGACAAATTTGAGGTGAACACACTTCAGTTGCCTGGCGGCTATGACAAACTGTATGACTGACTGCCACACTGGCTACCTGCCTGGCTGTTAGCCTGACTTGCTGACTGTCGAAAAAACAGGCAGCGAAGCAGGTTGCGTTCTGGCGTCAGAGGAGTGCCAAGGACACGTGAAGGATTCGGATTCATTTATACCGCTACATAAGTCTGTGAAGTGAACTAAGCACCAGTAGTAGCTTTGCTCAAAAGGCTCGTCAACTAGTTGGCAGCCTGTCTTTCTTTCTTTCTGTCTGTCTGCCTGTTCTGCCCCAGGTTGGTTGCAACGGTTTCTAAATTAAGATAAATGCGCCGTTACCTAGCAGCAACACCTCCCTAACACACCGCCACAACATTGTGAGTGGTATCGAAAGTGGCACGTGGGAAAAATGAAAATACTAACGTGATATATTTGATGCCAATTTTTCTTGTGCCTCTCTGCGCGTAGCCCCTCGCGTTTGCATTAAAACGTGTATAAATGTTGTCTATTTGCAACGTAATTTGTGGCGCGGTTAGCACCACTCAACCACCCAGCCACAGTTCACAGTCTTAAAGGCAACGCGCAGACCATACAATGCCATTTTAAAGGCAGCAACAGCAGCAGCAGCTGTAGAAGCAATGGCATCCATTCAATTTGCATTTTGCTTGTGCACCGTGGCGAAATGCGTTCTAAGGATTATTTAAATATTTGTTGATTTGCATATGAAAATGGCGTGCAGACTTCCAGGCTTCCTGCAGCAGTTACAAATATGTACCTCCCGCGGTCAACTCCATTTCACTTGCTTTTTATTACACTCAACAAAATACAGTGTGTAATAGTATACTGTAAAATCGATTTAATAACATTTTTAATATTTTTTTTCCTGTACATATTACAAATTGTGTGGCTTGAAACAACAGAAAATAAATAAACGAACAATATGTTTTTATAGAGAAATATGAATTAAATACAAAATTACTGAATGATTTGTATTATAATTTTTCATAATTCCTACGCTAAAGCTACATATTTATTCAATTTCATAAAATAAACTGTAGGTTTTTTTCGACTTTTAATGGGTTGTTATTGTCATTATATTATCAGAACAAATATGTTAATAAGAATGTCCAAATCGGTTTAGGATAAATAAATAATCAATAAAGACAAACGCGTTGAAATATTTCTTACGTTTTTCATGTTTGAGCTATATACCATATATATATATAGTATGTTTAGGTTCTTAGTTTATTGTTCTTTTCGTTTGTTTGCTATTCTATTTGCCATCTTGAAAACTTTTTAGGAATGGTCAGATTTAGTGACATTGGCGACGACTTGTGGTCTGCCGGAATTCCACGACTTCATCATGATATGGCTTGAAACTCTGCACCGAGTAGAACTTGGCCCAACTACCTTCGAAACTACTGAGACATTGGCACGCAAGCTGGCCATTAGGGCTGTACATGCAACAACTACGTGTAGTTTACGTGTGTGTGCGACTTTCGAACAGCAAGTATGAGTATGAGTAAGTGTCTTCGTGTGTGTGTGCTCAGTCTTGTTTTAGCCAGGACCAACTGGGTTTTGTTGATGAAATGCAATTTGAAAATATCTGGCATATTTCTAAGTAATTGCAAAACGGTTTTTGCATGCATCTGATAGCCAGACTTCGAAAGATTGACTTTCCTTCGTGCAGGTGATTTGAGTTTTTCATTTTGAGAGGTATAACCGTTGGCACCAAAAGTAATATTGCAAGCTCTTACCAGTATTATAAATTGTATTTCATCTGTCGTTATTTCACACACGGTCTGAACTTTAAATATATATGTGAATATCCCGCAATAATAAAAAAATCAACATCATTCCCATGAGTTGCGCTTTCAAATATTTACAACGAATCTCGTTTTGCCGTCACATGCAAATTTGATGAATGCGAATATGAAACTAGAGACAATCGAAACACATAAGACTGAAGCTTACACTTTTGCAAGGGGAGCCTGATCAATATCTGAAATATTTTTTATAAAAACTCAAAAGACAGCTTATTATAGCAAATAAAAAAGTTCATTGTTTTTGGCAAAGGCAATTGTTTTTGCTCTTTTGAAGCTTATAAGAAGTTGGCCGTTTGAACTTATAAAAATATAATTTTAATATTTTCGAATATTTTCATCGCAACCCTCTTGAACAAAAATGGCCACTCTCATATGCAGTTAGTTAGATGCCAAACGCTGAAAGACGCAAACACACACACAAGCTCGAGCAGAGGTAAGAAATTTTTGGCATACCAAACGAACGACTTGCATTGAGCGATTTTGACAGCTGTCATTGCTTGCTAGACGTCTGCATGAAAAGTCGTTGCTGTGGCGTCTCTTAAGTTTGTTGTGCTGTCTCCAGGCACAGACAATTCATTTAAGCAACACTCAATTCAAGAGGCCACAAATTCTCAAGGGGTTTTCTTGTATGTTTTTGAGATAAGTAAAGGCGAATTAAAAGAAAGAGTAGAGTTTGGAAGCAAGTAGAAAGCCTGTAACTGATATGTTTATAGAATTACTTAAGCCACGCTTTCCCTTCTTAAAACTTTTGTTGTTCGAAAGAGTCTAATTTGTAACCCAATGCCTCTGTGCCTTAAAGCTACTTTAACATTGTTTTAAGCCTCTTCTTAAATTTGCTTACTGCAAACTGTCTGCTTAACAGCTCGGAGCATATAAAGCAGTCTGGTCTGTTAGAAACAGCATCTTAACCAGTTTAAAGCATCATTGCAGCTATTATTTAAGCTATTCGGGCAGTGTTTGACTAAAGACCGTATTATGCACAAAAAGAATATCAGCAACCGAAATCAAAATATCTCCCTCTTTCTCTTTTCCATTCAGCGTTCAGCGCGAACTCATTGCGTTTGCACTTTGCGAATATTTTTTTTTTTATGATTTGGCGCGTTTGCACCTGAAAAAGTGTTGACCCGTGTGCTGCATTAAACACACACACAGAGTTACAAAAACTTCAAACATTGGCGTGGTAAGGGTAATTTAAGCAAAGACGCCTAGCAAAAATATCTTTAACGTAATCATTATCGCCATTTTCTTTATGTGTTTCGCATTATCAAATAGTTTTGCAGCCAGAATGGTCTTTTAGTGTCCTTGCTATGCCGTACAGCCTTGCCGTCGTACTACTTACTGTTAGGCAAGTTCAATCTTCACAAACTTTGCATACTTTTATTCTCGTTTAGGGGTGATTATTGTGCAGCCAAGTGCATGACTTGGGAGCCCATAAATATTCCACCAAATGAGAACAAATAGCCGAATTATGCACATTCTTTTTTTTTGGGGTAAATCGCAAGGCGAATGCTATTTTGAATTGATATTGGTCTGCACGCGTAGCGAAAAGCAAACTGGTGACTTTATGTCGAAAATATCATGAACAATTTAGATTTGTTTTTAAGGATTATTTGATGAATTAATTCAGCATTCATGCAATACATTATCATGTGAATACTTTACCTTAATCGGTTTAAAATTGCAAATTTTAGTTACTCATTTATTCACTTATGCTAATGGGCTGTAAAAAGTACAATTTATTTATGATTGAATTAGTGCCTCTCAAATAAATAAATTGACATGGGGTAGTGCAATTATAGTGGGTAAACACTTATTTTCAATTTAACCAATCTGCACAGAGGCAACCATTGCCCCTTTCCACTGTCCATCAACTCTTGGCATGGAAATTCCATCAGCGCTAAATGCTAAATGATACTTAACTATTCATTAGTTGGTTGAAATACACACACACACGCACAATTATTTGAAATGCACACACCCATACCTTGTCTCTTGGGTTGCTGTTGACAAGTTACGAAACGCATTTGCACACTAACATTCAATGGAAATCCTTTCTCTCTCCCTCTTCTCAAATTACAATTAAAATATATGGGCGCATAGAAGCGCAAGAGCCACGCCTACTTAGCAAAGGCTGGCAGCGCGCAGTGCTCAATGTGCTAATTGTAAATTTATTGACTGCAATAAATGTCAGCGGAGCTTCAAGTTGCATTAAAATGATGCAGTCAGTACGGGGATGTGCGCAAATGTCTGTGCTACTATTGCCAGCAATTGGACTGCGAATTCAATCGGATTGCGGCAGCGATTACTCGATTACACGCCTGCGATTAGAATGAAAAGATTCATCGACGGCAATTTCTATTTTATGTTTAAAGTTTGGCTGAGGTAGAATTGCGGATGTCTTATTTAATTTGTAAAATATTTTAATTGCTTGCCATTGAGAGGAAACATTTAAAAAGAATGTTCATGAAATGTAAAAGGAAAGCTCCATAAGAGTTAATTGTTTCACTGACGTTTGATGCGGCATGCAACAGCTTCGTCGATGCAGCTGGCATGCGTTAAGCAGATGCAAAGCAAAAAATAATCGAACCACTGAATGCAATTAACGAACGCTGAACTCCGAACGGAAACCTCGAGCGTATAGTACTACAACAGTCAGTTGTTATTGTGGGCAATAACAATAACAATGCCAGACAACAGAACGCCAAATGGAATTAATTAAAATTGTTTCATAAACCGCACGTGCGTGAAATTATAACAACAACAGACTGGAAAAACAGCTATGAACTCTCACGCCAACAGAAAACGAATACTGATAGCTTCCCGTATTAAGAAACAAACATTCCAAATTTTTTAATATAAAGTTTTGTCTTGTAAATAATTTAAATAAATTTATGCCAGGTGCACAAAAAAGTATTTCTTGAATCCCTTAATGAATTCTTGACTAAAATTTCTTTGATTAGTACAATTACGTTACATGAAAACATTTTAAATATTATCAAAAATAATTATGATGAGCCAGCAATCATAAGAGCACATTCAAATTGTTTTAAGTACTTTGTAGATCAATTTAGACATCGACTGTTTGCAATGAACAAAAACATACTTTACACTTAACAACTTGACTTTGGCGGTACTCTATAGGATATCAATCATCACCGTCGAATGTCTATAATAATCCTTAGCTTAATACTCTCTATGAATGTATCGAAGGAAATTACAGATTTTTATAAAAGAACTGAAATAGCAATTTAAACCAAAATTAAGTTGAAAATAGTCAATCGTAAAGTCTCAAGCAGTCGTAAACTTACTTAGCAGCTAAATGTGTCATTGCATTGACAAATAACAATATATGGCCTGTGGACTTGTCAGACTCGGATGATAAATGTTTGCAAAATAACGCATAATATTTAACAAACTGATGTTTGGCACGCTTGCCTTTGGCCAGTGCACGGCTATGCTGCAAGCGCTTTTAGTGCCAATCAAATCGATAATGTTTTGTTTAAGCTTGTAAGCGTTGCAGACTGCATATTGCGTATACGACGCAATGCACCAGTTTGTTGAACAATTTTAAATTTGGGGCAAAGTCATGGAGCGAGTTGCGTGTAAAGCGCGAATGCTTTATTATTTGTTTTCGATATTCATATATTTGCCTTTTCTATAAATATTTATTGATTTTGTAAATCGTTATTTTATATCAAAAGTACTGAAAGCTTAACTTTGGATTATTATGTTATTATGTTAGACTGCAATAACAATTTACCTTAAGAACTATACTTTGTGTTGAGGGAACACATTCCCATTCAAATAGTGTTTGTAAAGATAACCATATAAAAAGAAACTATTTATTTTGTTATGCCAGTAAGCGAATTATAGCTCCTGCGTTACAAAGATAACTTTAATTGATTATAACAATTTGGGTGCTGGAGTATTTTTCTCAAAATCCATATTAATGATTCGAAGTATTAGAGTAGAAGGACACATTCGTTAAATTGACACATGTAGCTAGGAACAAATGTAAAAAAAATAATAGTTAAGCTTTTACCTTAAAGCCAAAATGCGGAGTTTTTGGCTGAGGAAAAAATCCATCGCATAAATCAAACTATAAGCTGTCTCTGGATTATTAATATGCTCAGGAAAAAGTATTTAATGATTTATTGGCATTAGACAAACGCCAAATGTGCAAACTCCCTTAACTGCCAAGCTTTACTTCAAAAGGAAACGGGGGCAAGAGGATTATTAAACCAAGCGCGCAATGCCGAGTTCCAGGCAAATGCCACAAGAGATTACAACCATGCTACCACCAAGGTATACGTCTATGTGTGTGTGTGTGTGTGTGTGTGTATGTGAGTGTTTGCAACAACTCAATTTGTAGTGTAAATTCACGCAGTTTATGCAAGCACAAATCATTTACGTTTGCTTAACGTTTGGTCGCCAGAGAATTACGCGCATTTTAATGAATGTACCGGCCAGAGAGACTGCAGGCCACATGATGTAATCTCTTTGAATGTGTGTGGAGTGTGTTTGTGTGCTTGTGTGTTGGGAGAAAATGTACACAGCTCTACCCTGAGATCAAATGCAAGTAGTTAACATAATGAATTGAACATATAAAATAGCTTTTAAAGCAAAAACTACCAGTAACCCTTCTTTTCTTCTTCTACAAAAAGTTCGGTTTGAGGCATCGACAACCACAAAAATACAAAAACCACATGTATTGAAAAAATTGAAATTGATTGACACATTGTTAACGTCCCTTTGTTTATATTGTTGAAAAAAGTTTGTGAAATATTGCAACGTTAATAATAAAAATGGTATGTAAAAAAAAGTAAAATGGTTGATTGTTTTTGAAGCTAACTTTAATCTAAACCGTGCATACATTTTTAGTGATACTCGATTCAATACCATTTTTGTGATGAAAAAATACTTCCGTGCAGACAAAAAATGGTGAGTTAAATCTCATTTATAAGAATCCTCATATTTCTATGGATATAATTGTTAAAATTATTGTAAAAGGTAACTTAACACAATATATATTAAGAATATTTATGAAACTCTAAGTATTTTTGACAAAGATCCTAAAAGGATCTTCTAGCCACTCGAGTGGCTAAAAAGGATTTGGTAGTCACTTGTCACACGGAATGCTTCTGTTGCTTAGTTTATGGTTCTGTTGCCACGGTTCTCAACTGAAACTTTGGGCTTACTAAGGTTCCAAACAGAAACAACAAAAAAATAACACACAACAATGTTGAGAACAAGCACAAATACGACTTCGTCTATGGTTCCGGTTTTTGGTTGCGGTTTTGGCTTTGAGCTTCGGCTTAGTTTATGATTGCTGCAAGCAGTTTGCTGGCAATAATTGCAGGGATGCCTGGTGGAGAACCAAACACAGAGAAGGAGGCAGAGTGAAAGAGAGAGAGAGAGAGAGCGCTTGGTTTCCGTGTCATTTGCCCCGTTGCCTTTGTTTACTCTCAAGCGAGGTGAAGTTGAGCATGAAATATGTTTGGGTGCCCTGGTCGAAAATTCGGTCTCGTGTCGTGCTTTTGTGCAGATCACAAAAGCAGTCGACCTAGTCAGAGATGGGTGACAGAGGGGTTGCAAAGGTGCCGCAATCCGCTTAAGAACTATGCACACCTTGGATGCCTAAGCCTGAGTAAAATCGTCTGACGACCTTCTGGGCCACTATAAGGCGTTTCATTTACTTTCGCAAATCGCAAACAGTTTAAAGTTGTTATTTGGTAGGTGTATTGGAATCGTTTGTAGCTGAACTTCAACCACTACTGCATTGCAGCTATAAATTGTTACAAAGTTGCAGCAATTAGGTAGAAATATGTTGTGTAAGTTCTGCGTTTTGGCTACACAAAACCGCATCATCCAAAGCAAAAAGCAAAAAAACGAACAAAAAGCAACAACAGCAATGTGGCTAGGGCAACAAAATAAATGCCCTTGCATGTTTAAGCCAAATAATAATAAAGAAAACAGCTGTATTTGCGATTGTTATTGTTGTTGCCATCAACTTTTAGCCTGATTCCAACCCCTTCTCTATCGTGCTAAAGCTTTGCTTGGTTTTTCTATTTGTTTCGTTTTAATTTTGTTGCTTTTGGAATTTGTTAGAAATTATGGCCAACAAATAAAGGTCGAGCATTTTGTGCTGGCAGCAGTAACGAAGCGCAAACAGACGAAATGTTAAAGAGCAAGGCGAAAGGAAATGAAATTAGCTAAACTACTGAGATAAGCCTTAAAAAAATAACAAAAAATTCATTGTGATTGGCAAGATCTACTTGAAATAAATGTAAAGCAAAATGGCACAGACGATAGATACGCTGTTAATTCGAAGCAAAATATTAAATATAAAATGTAAAAAATGAATGTGTTTTGCTGAATATTTATTATATTAAAAAACTAAAATAATTCTTGTAATATTATTTTGTAAATATATTTTAATATTGCGTTATGTTTTTTTCGCACAAAGCATGAAAATATTTAAAAACATATAAAAACTATTTCAGAACGAAACAAATTTCTCTCTATTGAACTCTATGTTTACAAATATTTAAAAGCAAATAATGCTACAATTTCCGTTTTTATACAAAAGCACAAAAATCGTTTAGCAATTTAAAACACAATAAATGCATTCATTCAAGTTCAAATATGTATTAATATATAGCTCCATTTGATAAATCGACCGAAACAAAGGACTTTAAATTGTTGTAGACAAATCAGATAAATCGTTTATCAAGATAAAAAGTCAACAAGCCAAAAAAATAGTTCTATAAATATCAAAGCAAATAAAATGTAAATTCCCATGATTTATTATTACATTGCACTCGCTAAGTAATTAAACAAATTAGTGAACAATATATGGATATATTTACAAATTGAATGACATAACTAATTACATATACACATACATAGATATGTTTGTATATGTTTAAATATATGATGTATATTGCATAAAAAAGATGTAAAAGCAAAGAAGTTGAAGCACTGAATGCCAATGCTATAAATACAAATAACAATAAATAATCATTGTCACCACAATAAATATAAATAAAATAAATGCAATGGAACAACAGCTAAACTCTCACACCCACGCCATGCTCACTGACCAGCTGCAGGATAAAAACCAAAGGACACCTACCAATACAGAAAGTCAACAATTGTCATTGTCAACTTTGGGTGCCAATAAATTATATTATTAGAGCATTCTTTTGTGTGTGAGTGTAGGGAGAAAAAGTGCGGAAAACTGTTTGTAATACAATCAGCATTTCTCTATCACTGTAGATGACTATGTCTGTGTGTGTGTGTGTGAGTCTGTGCATGTGTGTGAGAGTATTTGTGTCTATGTGCGTGTTTCTATATAGCGTGCGTATATGTTACAACAATTGTCAATATAAATAAAATTAAATGCACGTAGCAGGAGCAAAGAAAAACTCAACCAGCAGACACACACACATTCAACCCATATAAAGCACCTGTCACTGGCTGTCAAAGTGACCATTTCATTTAATATATACGCAGTGCTGGTTCGCATTTTTTTTTTTTTTTTGCCCACTAGAAGTGGAAATTAAACACAATCTTAACACGCAAACCGAATCGCACAGCCTCACACACGCACGCATACAGTCCAACATCGATTTGTTGGGCCCATTGAAACAAAAGCCAAACGCATTTGGACGCACAGAATTGGTCCGTTGGGAGCCTGAGTTGGCAATAAGACCGTCGTTTGGCATTTCCATTTATCTGTCTAGGCAAAAAGAGATCACATTCACAATTTCTTGTGTGTTTTGGATTATTTGGTTTGTCATCTTCATTTAATTCGTATTTTTGCGGCGTTCCCTTTTGCACAGCCCTTTCAAAAGTAAAGCAAATAGCTGCTGGAAGGGGTGTTATTACACTCATAAAAATATAGAATCATTTCTAGAATTTGACATAACAATGATGTAATATTGGCTTAATCACCTGATCCCATAAATTAAATTTATATCTTGTTTTTTGCTTTGAATTTAAATCCACAAATTAAAATTAAAAGATCATAAATTATACAATAAGCTGACCAAACATAAATCAACATACAATCTAAATATGCTTATGCAATTAATTTATTTACTACATACTTACATAATAAAGTAATTAAAATCCCGCTGAGCTACAGTGCGCATTTAACATGTTAAATTTTGTTGTTGTTTTTTTTTTTAATAGGATTATTAAATGAGTTCAATTCGCCATAAATTAAAATATTTTATATAATTTATCACCATTATACATAGCTCACATGGCATAGCGTCATATCTCCGACGACATATCTCCGCCCAGTACATTTTGCTGGCGGAGATATGTCGTGTTTTTTGCGGCGGAGATATGACGTTTTGAGACGACATATCTCCGCTCGGAAATATGACGCTAAGAAACGACATATCTCCGCCAAGAAAAAAACGTCATATCTCCGCTCGGAGATATGACGTTTCTTAGCGTCATATCTCCGCTCGGAGATATGTCGTCCCAAAATGTCATATCTCCGAGCGGAGATATGTCGTTTGTGAAACGGCGGAGATATGTCGTTTCAAAACGTCATATCTCCGAGCGGAGATATGTCGCTACAAAACGACATATCTCCGCCAAGAAAAAAACGTCATATCTCCGAGCGGAGATATGTCGTTTCTTAGCGTCATATCTCCGCTCGGAGATATGTCGTCCCAAAATGTCATATCTCCGAGCGGAGATATGTCGTTTGTGAAACGGCGGAGATATGTCGTTTCAAAACGTCATATCTCCGCGCAGCGATTTTAAGCAAAATTATCGAAACACCAACTTGATACTATAAGAAGTATTAATTAATTAATATTTACTATAATTAGCCGCCGCTGCGGACTCTTATTAAGATAGTAACGCCTGAAAGCGCCGCAGGCAAAATTTTTTTTCAAAAAAATCGCGCGATTTTTTCGAAAAAAATTTTTGCCTGCGTCCTTAACTTAGTAGTTATTTGTATTTTTCGTTGGTGTATCGACATAATTTGCTCAAAATTGCTGCGCGGAGATATGTCATTACAAAACGTCATATCTCCGCTCGAAGATATGACGTTTTTTTCTTGGCGGAGATATGACGTTTTGTAGCGACATATCTCCGCTCGGAGATATGACGTTTTGAAACGACATATCTCCGCCAAGAAAAAACGTCATATCTCCGCTCGGAGATATGACGTTTTGAGACGACATATCTCCGCTCGGAGATATGACGCTAAGAAACGACATATCTCCGAGCGGAGATATGACGTTTTTTTCTTGGCGGAGATATGTCGTTTTGTAGCGACATATCTCCGCTCGGAGATATGACGTTTTGAAACGACATATCTCCGCCGTTTCACAAACGACATATCTCCGCTCGGAGATATGACATTTTGGGACGACATATCTCCGAGCGGAGATATGTCGCTAAGAAACGTCATATCTCCGAGCGGAGATATGTCGTTTGTGAAACGGCGGAGATATGTCGTCGGAGATATGTCGCGACCCCGGCGGAGATATGTCGTCGGAGATATGTCGCGACCCCGCTCACATTCACACGTCAACAGATTGTTGATAACATATTTTTATCGATTTAACTGTTAAAAATACCCCCCGTTGAAACTTTCAGTTATCACAATACTCAATTTTGGATTATATTAGAAAAAAGTTTTGAATTTAGGGCAATACTGTATCTTTATCATTATCTAGTTAGAAATGAACTTAATAACTTAAGTTAACCTTTATCACATGTTCTTCACACAACTTTCTCTCTGTGTATTCAATCGGTTTGTCCCACAAGGTTTGGTTTGTGTACACACGCACAGGCACAGAGATATAACTGACCTTGACATATTCTATGCTTATCGCTGTCAGTGCAGGCGTTGAAATTGTAATTTGTGTAATCTCAGGTGGGCAACGAGCATCCAAAGCAAAGACAAACAAATAAATGTGCACGACTCGGAGTATGAATGGGTGTGTGCATGCGTATGCGTGTTAAAGGTATGACTCTATTTGGATGGATGGTGTGGCTTGGAGTAATTGGGTGTAGTGTCACTGTGGTATGAGCTTAAACCACTTAATCCACGTGGCAGCTGCGTCTGTCGCGTGTTTTTTCCTAATTAACAGAAAATAACAGCTAATCCAATGTAAGTGGTGCGACAGGCAGGGTGGGTGACACGGAGAGCAGGAGCAAAAAACATGTTACGTGGCAGAAAGCAACTGGATGTTTATATTAAAATTAATTAATTTATTTATTTCATAATATATAAGTTACATTTAGATATCCCTGCGCAGTGCTTGAATAATTAAAACCTTCAAAAAAATATATCAAGAAATATACATTTCAAACATTTGTTTCAACTAATTTGTATTTGTTGTAGCTGCTTGAGCAGGGGTGTGTATTTGTTGGCGTGTCTGTATACCAGGGGGTGTTAGCTGCCGTTTTACATGTGGCGTGTGTTGCCCATACCACCATGTCCCGACTGGGAGGCACCCTTGTTGAAGCCCATCTGCAGATTTAATTCACCTTCGTGAGCACGCAGCTGCTCCTCGGTGAAGGTACGCTCGTTCTTCTCGGCCATTTTGGGGCCAAGAGTGGGGCCAGTGAACTCGGGATGCTTTTGTGTCTTTTAATTGAATGGTAATAACAATTTATAATAAAAACATATCTTAACATTCATTCAAGCACTTACGATGCGACCGAGGGCATACAGCGACAGGGTGACTTGTGGAATATTGCGACGCTCGAAGAGATCGGCTGTTTGGAATATCTCCTCCTCGGGCACACCGTACTTCTTGACTGCCGCCTGGAAGCGCTGGATGTTCTCCATCAGCTGGAAGTTGGTGCCACGCTCCTGAATCTTCTTCACGGAGCCGGGTGCTAGTTTGTTGGCCAGCTTGCACAGCCAGATGCCGTCCTTGAGAATATCCTCATACTGTCCACTGGGCACCTTCTCGCCAATCACAGCGAATACCCAGTTGAGTACCTCCTGTTCCTGTTCCTTGTTGCGTGGCTACCATCAAGTAAAAGGATATCATCAACTAAATGCCTAGCAAATCAATTTCTGGTAATTGTGGACCTGTTTTTGGTAAACATTTCACTTTTCCTTTTCACCCCCCCTCTATTGTCTAAAAATAAACAAACAAATCTCGCAGATTGCCTGCGTTCAACCGAAAGTCAACAGAATGGTAGCTTAATTTGTGTGTGTGTTTTTTTTGCGTCTATTTTTTGTGCTATTTTTTTCCACTTGGGAAATTTGCGCAAAGCTCAAAGCAAATAGGGACGAGGCAACATCGCAACAATTGCTGGCCAAGGCTTTAGGCTCCCTATGGGTAAATTACGCTTAAGTCCGGCACCCACTTCACAACAACAGCACAAGGAAATAGAAAACGACAGTCAATAACACAAATAACAACATACACGAACACAAATAAAAACGAATAAAACGTTCATTCATTTTCCAATTAATTAATTTCGATTTTGTTAGCGCGGCACGTGAAATGTTGAACTGAAGTGAGGCCGCGGTCAACGGTTCCGTTGTCGGGACTCCCGACAGCCGTAGCAATTTATGTGACAGTTTATGTTGACAATGAAAGCCACTAACTGTTTAATTGAAATTTACAGCCAATTCCCCCGCCAGCATTACGCTACCTACACACACACACAGCTTACTTTGGGTCAATTTGTGTCTATTTGGAGTGTTGTTAATCAGTACAAATTTTGGGTCGAGTCGGAATTGTTTTCATTTGGTGAATTACCATAAAATGGTGTCTTACTAATTCCTTCTTTGAATAAATAGCAATTAGAAAAGGTTTATTTTCCTATTAAAGAACAAAGTTATTTAAGTCTTTGCGAATTTATCTCAATGTAAATGATATTCAAGGAATATTTAAAATGAAATATTTTAACGATACAAAATTGTTACGAAGCAAAAACATTGTTTTAGTTCACTTGTTGGGACAAGTTAATTTGTTTTTATATTTTACAACTTATCCAAAATATTGATTTGTTTTTAATAAGTCTTGAATTAATTTTTTTTTTTTTTTAAACAAACAAATTTCTGTTTGTTCAGTCTAACATTATTTAGGTCATGCTATACGTTAATTGTCTGTCGATTTATGTCCACAAGGAAATCTAATTAACCCAACTCGCGATGCTAATTAAAATCAGTGCGGCTATTCTAAAATTTATGCATATTTGAACATTGGGATATCGTTGCGTATACGCAACAATTGAATCATTGAACAATATGTATGCATTTCAATACAAATACCATTGGGGTGCGACTGGATTTATTAACATTTTGCATATTTATGCTAATTTATTGTGATTCATACTTTCGCTCTGTGTTTTCTTTTTGTTTTTGTCTATTTATACACAAACATGGATTTTAAGCTGTCATTTGATTTGTGGCCATGCGAGCAAATAAAATAAATTTGAAAAACCACACCGCCCAAAAAGCGCGCACCATCCGCGAAATGTCAAAAGTGCCTTTTAAATTAAAAACAAAAAGGTTTGCATACAAACACAAACAAACGTACATATTCAATACTTTCAATTTTGATTTTTGTTATTGAAATAATATTTTCTTTTTTTTTATAATTTCGCTAAAGTTTTCTTTTGTTGTGGAAAGCATCGTTGCATATCCATGAATTTTACATACACTTGTGCGAATATTTACGCATCTGCAGGCTGCACTTCACAACTTCAACTCGCTCGCTCTCTGTGCATATTTATTCATTATTATTTGCACTTATTTATTTAATTATTTATTTATAGGCTTGTTTGGCCGACATTTCAACTTGAACGGCGGCACGCTCAAATGGCAGCCAATGAAGCGAAGGCTTTTTAATGAATTGCACATCAATTTGCATACGAAATGGTATGGTTTCGATTTTAATTTCACGAATCGAATGCCATTCATGCCCATTACTTTGTTGAAAAAATCAGCCGACGATATAAGAATATAAGAGTTGTTGAAGCAGTTGCTGCTGCATCTGTTGTCGGCCTGCGATAGGATCTCATATATTTTTAATTGCTTTATCGCGTTTTGCACTTGTTAGCTGCTTTTTTATTTATTGTTGTTATTAAAATAACATTTCACAGTCAACTATCTTTAGTTGACAATTCGATACCAATCGACAACGTTTCAATATAGCATAAATCATTATAACAATAAAAATATATATCAACGTAGCTTTTCAGCATATAATCACTATGTCTTGCTTGAAATTTACACTTTTTTGATTAAGTTTTAACAGCTGCAGTTACTTTAATACTTTACTTGTACTGTCTTTAAGCTCTACTGATTGCTGAGTCTCTATAAAAAATGAAACTCATTTATTAAATATTCAGAATTTATATTTTTTTGTTGACATTATACGGTTGTATGTAGTCTTCATTTGATAACATTGCCATGCACTTTTGCTTGTGTTCAAATATTAATTCCGCAACACTTTTTCAGCACTCGACACCGCTGGCCTCCTGCCATCGACGCAGTCTTTTTTTCGTTGGCACCGACAGCCGTGACCTTCAAATAACCCTTAATTTGAGCTGGAGGGGGGGGGGGGCGACCCGTTTTCACTTTACAGTTTTCAGTTTTATGTTTGCCTTTTTCCGGCCGCGCGAATAAATAAAAATTTTCATTTGAACATAAAGATAAACGTTCATTTTTTTTTCGCTTATTTGTTGAGCGCCAAAAAAGTGCCGACGTTGTTTTGCTGTTGTTGCTGTTGCTTCTGCTGTTGATGTTGCCTTTGCTATTGTTGTTGATTTTATTGTTGTTGTAATTATTTCAATTTGTCATTTGGACCAGTGCCAATTGGCGGTTGCCGCCCAACATTAACCCTCAAATGAAATAAAAATGTGCATGAGGCGCCCACGCGACTAAGATAACCATTCGGCAGGGGCCCAATCTAATATATGTTTAGGATTTGGTCAACTACAGACAGCATTGTGTTCTCTTCAATTACAAGAGAGAAAGTATGCTTTAGCACTAAGCTGCATACTTTTTTACGAGTAGAGTCAAGTAAAAAACAATTGAAATTGTTTCACGAAAAAACTGCTAACTTGTTTGTTGATGTTTAAGAATATTTCGGCAACAGTGCATTAATTTCTTGCATTTGTTTTTTGCGCCTTTATGGTTTTTGTTCTGTTGCCAAGAAAATGACAGACGCCGGTCAATAAATTCACGGGTTCGTCCTCGCTTTGCAACAAGTTGGTTTGCAGCAACAGTAAACAAAATTTGTTAGCCATAACAAAAGCTATAAAATATACAAAATAAAATATTTTGTTTTTATAATGATGTCATGCTCTACCCACAAATGTTAATACGTTTCAATTAAGCTCGCAGCCTACCCTGCAATACAAATTAAATGCGAAACGCCACTCTTAAAAGCAAAAATAATTCAAATGTTGCAAATATTTATTTATAAAAAAATGTTTTATAATAAAAAATGCAGCTGAATTGATTTTTCGCTAGAATCTAGGAGAATCGTTTAATGTTAATAGTAAAATAACTTTGATCGACAAAATCGATTAAATAAATTAATTTAAAAGCGTTGAGGTAGTTATTTTAAACTGCCAACTGTGTTTTGAAAGAGAACTATATAAAACTTGTATACCATATAATATGTGATTCAGCAAATGGTCAGCACAAAGTTAACATATAAATCAGCGAATCAATACATCATATTTCGAAATTCTAGGTCAAAAATATATTAAGAACTGCATAATAGTAAGTTGTGCATCAGTTAATATAAAAGAAGGAAAGAAAATTCAAACACGAAATGCTGTTGTTACTGTAGCAACGGTGAGGTATATACACCGGTTCGCATCGATCCAGCGACTGACAGCATACTATAACTTATGACAAGCTGTGGGTAAAGTGTAACGGGCCTTGAGGGGGTTTCGGACCATTGCTCTGGGCCAGGGGATGTCAACAAAGTGATTTTTTATTTTAATTTACAAAAGCAAAAAATGTAAAGAGGCGCAAATATGATATACGAAGATGAATTATGACACACCAGCTGTCCTCTGGGGGTGGGCGTGGAAAGTGCTTTAAATGTACCACAAATGTTCGCGGGGCCACAGAGCATATTAAGAATATATATTTGTATTTTTTATGCCATTTCGTATAAATTCAAAGCTGTTTCTAGGCAATTTTGCTTTATTTAAAAGTCATTTAGGAATATTTTAATTAAATAACCAAACATTGCGTGCTTTGTAATTAAAGGTTTTATGGTATTTAATTGATTTGAAGATTTTTTAAATTATTTTATTAATAAGATTGGACATCACATTGTTGCATTTGAAACACATATACATATATAGATTTATGTATATAATATATATATTATGTTTTCTGATGCTTGAATAGAGGACAATCTAATAATTGCGTGTATGTTCTCATGAGTACGTGACTTTAAAGGCATTCAAACAATTAAAATCTTTATTATATTGCGTTGTTATGAGTTCAATTCAATTTGGCAATTTGGCTTTACAGCCAAAATCAGGGAATGTCTGCTTGCCGACACAGGCCTTAAATGGTATTGTGGGTCTTGCAAAGAGACGGTGAAAGAGTCTTCGCAATTTATGAGGCAGACTCACGAAGGCTTTAAAGCTATGCATGTTGCTTTTAATAACCTGCAAAAGTCTTTCGAGCAGCTAGAGTCAAATTTCAAAAAAGGCAAAGTGATAACTGAATCCCCGAAGCGTAAAAAGACTTCGGGACCTCATCCAATAACTGTCCCACCTGTCCTGCCCACTAAACCGCTTCTTGTGCCTAGCAACAATCCCCCCATGGGTACTATTGCTAGCTCATTAATTTTATTTAACTCCCCGGCAAGGAATCTTAACAATAACCTTGCCACTAATAACATAATTTGTGATCCTATAAATGAGTCCTCCGGTCCAACAGCTAGTGTGCCTATTGATTCTACTGGCGTTACAATTGGGGCACACAAGCCTCTGGTTGTTGTGCCACTTAATAAATTTGTTTTTGTTTCTAGGCTGGCATCCGATACGTCATCGGATGATGTTGCAGCATATGTAAAAAGTAAAATCGATTCCCCACTTATTGTTGTTGAAAAGTTTAAATTTAAACATGCCAGAAGTATATCTTCTTTCAAGTTGGGTGTACCGCCTGAACTTTTTTCGACAATTTGCTCTGAAAAGTTTTGGCCGCCGCAGCTTGTCGTTAAGGAGTATACGAATAGGCGAATTAATAATAATAATGGTTTAAGGATCAATAGTACACCGCCTGTTAGCCATCCTGTTGCCTCCACCTCGGCGGCAAAAAACTAACTGAAGTAATTAGCTTGGCCTATCAAAATGTTAGAGGCCTTAACACTAAACTGGCTAAATTATATATTAACAGCTTATCTTTTGATTCTCAAATAGTTGCACTCACTGAAACCTGGTTAAAACCTGATATTTCTGATTATTCCATTTTTCCTTCTAAATATAACTTGTACAGATGCGATCGCACTTCCCGCAAGGGGGGTGGTGTTCTCATTGCTGTTGACTCTTGTTTTTCTTCTGAACAGATTCATTCTCATGATCTTCCGGACATAGAGTTTTTATGTGTTAAAATATTACTAAACGGCCGTTCACTTTATGTTACTTGCTCTTATATTCCTCCTGATTCTGATACTAACATTTACTCATCTCATATTAGTGCCCTGCAACTTGTTTCGTCATTGTTCACAGATATGGATAATCTGATAGTGGTTGGTGATTTTAATCTGCCACATGTTGTATGGTCTGTGAATGACACATCTTCGGTGGTAATACCAGTCACTTCTGATGATTTATCGATGGCCTACTGGAGTTAGGCCTATCGCAAGTTAACAGGGTGCATAACTGTAGTGGTAGAATGTTGGACTTAATATTTGTTTCTTACTCAGATTGCAGTAATGCTAGTAGAATACCCCCTCTAGTGCTTCCGGAAGATACCTACCATCCAACATTAGAACTATCCATCGAAATTCTTAACCCTAGTTCAGTATCTAATAATACTTTAAAAACACGTTGCTTTCGTAAAACTAACTTTACTAAATTAAATTATCTTCTTCAGCATACTAATTGGTCTCGGCTTTATTCTTGTACTGATATAGAAACTGCTATTGCCATATTTTATGGGACCTTGAATTCGCTTTTGGATATTTGTGTTCCCCTCACTTGTTCTTCAAGTGATAATAAACCACCTTGGTTTACGAGGGAACTATCGCAATTGAAAAACGCGAAGACAAGATCATATAAAAAATTTAAAAAATCGGGAACTACCTTAGATTTATCTTCGTATTTAGTAGCAAAATCTAGTTTTCTTTCTGTTAACACATCTTGTTATAATAATTATCTTAATCGTTGTAGACTAAACTTTTCACGTGACCCTAAACAGTTTTATAAATTTGTTAACTCTAAACGTAAGTCTTCTTGCTTACCGTCTTCAGTATACCTTGATAATACAAAAGCAAGTTCTGATCAGGCAGTAGCCGATCTATTTGCTGAGTATTTTCAATCAGTATACTCATCGAGTATGTATAGTAGTAGTAATTCCTATCCTTTTCAAGTTCAAACGTCAAATTGCATATATGTCCCAGTAGTTACTGAGTCTACGCTCCTGAGTGAATTTAACTCTATTAAACCTGGCTACTTGCCTGGTCCTGATGGAGTGCCAGGTTGTATTCTCCGATACTGCGCGGATTCTCTTTGTAAGCCCTTAAATAAATTATTTAACTTGTCTGTTGACTCAACTGTGTTTCCTGATATATGGAAGGAATCCTTTATAATTCCACTCCATAAAAATTCTTCAAAATCAAACGTTAAAAATTATAGGGGTATATCCAAGTTGTCTGCCATACCAAAAGTCTTTGAAAAAATTATATTTTCTCAACTGCAACACGGATGTAGTTCAATTATATCGCCTTACCAACATGGTTTTGTTAGGCGTAGATCTACTACCACTAACCTTCTTGAATTCACTTCGCTTGTTATCAAAGGGTTTCAGGAAAAAATGCAAACTGACGTTGTTTACACCGATTTTAGTAAGGCATTTGATTCTGTTAGTCATTCTCTGTTGCTTAAAAAATTAAATATTATTGGATTTCCATCAAAACTCGTATTGTGGCTTTCGGAGTACTTGTGTGGTCGAACACAAAAAGTAGTTTTTAAATCGTCGGTATCTAAACCTATTTTTGTTACCTCTGGTGTTCCCCAGGGTAGTCACCTTGGACCTTTGCTATTTAATCTGTTTATTAACGATCTTCCAGCTGTTATTACTAACTCCTATGTATATATGTTTGCTGATGATGTGAAGCTATGTTTCACATATAATGACGCTTCCCTGTGTAATTTACTACAGTCGGATTTGGGTGCATTGTCGGCCTGGTGTCGTTTTAACTTACTCAATTTAAATTGTTCTAAATGTAAAGTCATGTCTTTTTGTAGAAGTACCCCTCATACTGCTCACTACTTGCTTGATGCTTCACCACTTGACCGCGTGTTTGAAATTAAAGATTTAGGCATTATTCTTGATCCTAAATTAAAGTTTGACGCTCATATTTCGTATATGGTCAATAAGGCCATTAATGTCCTTGGCTTCATCAAGCGGTGGTCGAAAGAGTTTAATGATCCCTACACCACTAAAACGCTTTATACATCCCTAGTACGTCCAATCCTGGAGTATGGATCTTGTGTGTGGTCCCCACAATACTCGATTCACCAGGATAGAATTGAATCTGTGCAGAAGAAATTTCTTCTTTTTGCCCTTAGAAGTTTTAACTGGGTTCCTGGAGTTGACTTACCCCCGTATTCAAGTAGACTCCTTTTAATAAATCTTCCCTCCCTGTTAAACCGTAGAACTATGCATGGAGTATTATTTATTACTAACCTACTTAATGGTGAAATCGACTCATCAGTTCTTTTGAGTCGAATTAAATTTAATGTCCCAATTAGATCTTCACGTAACTTTTTACCCCTTAGCCTTGATCGTTGCTTCAGCAACTATTTAATTCATGAACCATTTCGTGTTATATGTTCTGACTATAACAAACTTTATTCTCTTGTCTCCTTGGAGGCCTCAACTCCAGTACTAAAAAGATCGATCCTTTTTGCTTTATCTAATCGTAACCACTAATTACTAATCTAACGCTGGTCTGATTGGGTTTTTCTGGGTTTTTCCCAATCCTTGCAACAAATGTTGGACTACTCAATTTTTTTATTGAATTTCCCAGAGCTTTAACGTTAACTTTTAATTATATTTTCAGATTTATATATTATTCTATATTTTACTTAATTTAATTATTTTAACTATTTTTAATTTAAATTAAATTTGATTCATTTTAATGTCAGCTGCTCTTAGCTGACTATAAATAAATAAATAAATAAAAAATGTTCCTAGTGCATGCTGCACAATACTCTAGCAGAGGCCGAACTTCATTTTTCGTATATTTTGGCAGTGAAAAATTCAATCAAACAATCTGAATAATATTGTTATAAACTGACACGAGCTCATAAGAGCAAAGAAACCATTAAGCTAAAAACTTGATGAATTTACTAATTTGCCGAAGACAGACATTAGGTTTGATATTTGTAAAAGTCTTTAAGCATCTTAACTATAGTTTATAGTAAGCAGTTTTTATAGTACATGTGTACCATACACATATTTATTCGTATATGTCCGCACCTGACAACAAAAAATATATATTTGTTTGCATTAAACACTAAAAATGGTGAAGCCTTATCCCTATAATTCATTGCCTAAATTTCAATATATTTATTCAAGTTTATACAAGAAAAATATCATATTTTTCCAACATAGCACCAAACTGTAACTCTCACAATTCTTCATTTCTCTCACGTATTTTTTTTTATCCCACACAGGATAATTCTTTTACACTTACAGCCATCGTGTGTGTTGTTTAATGAAAAATGCAAATAGTACTACTAAGCTGTACGCGTCTTTGGCGAACAAAATTTAATTTTCGACTGACGCAAATTGTTGAAACAGTTTTCCATTTATCCTAAGAGCCTATAGATAATTTACGAAAATGCTGAAAATGTTTTTAGGTTAGCCTAATGCCAGCCAGCCAGCCAGCGTCGACCGCGACTGCGACTGCGACGCCAATGCTAACGCCAACGCTAACGCCAACGCAGAATTTAGCCATAGACGCAGCCTCTGCCAGCTCTTTTTGAATGCCAAAATCGCCCGAAATAAAGCCAATGTAGGTTGCAAACAAAAACAAATTAACATGTGAACAACGGAAGCTCGCTATGACGTCATGAAGAGCATCAACTAGAATTCTTTGAAATGTTTACAAAATATGATATCTAAGTGAATCTCAGAAGCAAAAGTGTGCCTAGAATTAGTGCCAGAAGCAGCTAACTATTTGCCTTCCTTTCATCGCGAGAACAATTTGCCAGCAATTATATTAAGACTCAAGTGGAAACCAGAGTATATAAAAAATGTATATGTTTGTGTGGGGCGCTTTTTGATGTCAAGTTCAGGTGCGCAAAATCATCTTCTGTTTGAATAAATTGCATATTTTTTAATAAATTTTTCATAAATTTTACAAATGGTCAGCTAATTTTGAAAGTGACGTTGACTTTGAATATGTTTTGATTTTGCGATTTTAAGTTTTTGTGCAATGTCATTTGACAAAAAATGCGCTAATTTGATTTTACCTTTTGTCGCAATTCGTTTCTGTTAACGCTTCATTTCAAACAAATTGACGCGCCACATGAAGGCCATGCAAAATTAAATTGTAATTTCAATTAAAAGTTTATTTTGACATTCAGAAATGCCAACTTTGCAGCAAACAATTTCGCTAAAAGCAAACATATTTTAGCTCTCACCACCCATAAAATACCCCACGGTTCTTTGAATTGGAACAAGGCACACGAAAATAATTAAATCATCTCGCACAACATTTTGATCAAGTTCAAGTTGAAGAGCGGCCAATGAGCATATTTATACATTTATTTTGAGATACTTTCACAAATAAATATAAACAAATCATCTAGAAGCTCGCTCATTCGCTTCTTTTCACACCTGAGGCTCATAAATTTTCGCACTTCTGACGATTATTTTGAATGCGTCTTCTATTCAGCGTTTATTTCTTTACTGGATGTTGTTAGGGGTCAGTGATTTGGGTTGATAGGCATTGAAAATAAATGATACCCCTTTTCAATTGAGAGTTCAAAGAAACATAAATTTGATTGGGTATTGAAAACATTCCGAAATAAAATAATAATAAATATACGTGGGTAAATATTTATTTAGGTATGTTTCTTTTTTATTAAATATGTTTTAGAAACGTAGAACAAACAATAAATCTATTTACATACACCAAAGAATGTAGAATGTCAAGAGTTTGCAATTGTAATAACTGTAATTTGCCTTTGCTTGTGGTCTTTTCGAATGTTATTGAGAATAAAAAAAAAGCAGTAAGCAATAAGTGTGAGCGAGCGCGATAGCATATAGCATGCGGAGCCGTTTTTGTTTCAGTTGCCCTAGCACTCAGTGGCTCGTCAATTGTACCACTAGCGGCGGGCCAGCGACAACCAAGAACTGAATACACTTTCAGAATTTATGCGCATCGTTCATAACTTTATGTTACTGTTTTATATTGTTTATTTTAAATCAAGAACAATTTATAAAAGTTGCTGAAATTAAAATGATTTCTATAACTGTATTCAAGCGTAGTATTTGTAGTATCAGGGTGATTTATTAACATAATATAGAATATGCAGAATGCACTCACCGGCAGCAGCAACAACACAGATATAGTTCAATGCAAGTTCTTTACCTTTCTCTTCTTTTCCACTGAGAACTTTCACAAAAACAAAAACCTCACACCTACACACAACCATAACTCAATGAGATGCATTTTATCTCTCTTTTCTATATACATATGTATGTATTTATGTATAATATTTTATTTTATTTTCACTGCATTTCACACACAAGAAAAAAATAATGTAATTAATACCATTTTCAATGTTTTGATTATTATGGAGATTTTAAGCGCGCTAAACGCAACAACAACACACTTGTATGGGCGCGGTTATCTTTTATTTTTTCGCGACCCGGCAAAAGGGTGATTTATTAACAGGGTGATCAATATAATATACCTGTAGCATATAAAAAATGCACTCACCGGTAACAGCAACAACACAGATAGAGTTCAAAGCAATTGCTCTCTCTCTCTCTCTCTCTCTCTCTCTCTTTTCACTGAGCACTTTCAAAACAAACAAAAACCTCACACAACAATAATTAAATGAGATGCAACTCATCTTTCCTTTCGATACATATACATACAATATTATTTTATTTCATTTTCACTGCACTTTACACACAAGAACAAAAACAACAACAACAACACATTCGTATGGGCGCAGTTATCCGCTCTCTTTAACTTTTTCGCGACCCGCCGCGCGTTTCTCAATTTTTCATTTGCTTAAAAACACTTTAAAAAGCAATTGCACGGCGATTCTATAATTTTATAAACACTTTGCATATGTTCAGCGCGATATAAAAACACAATTTGACCGTTTATATAGGGCATTTTAATATTAATTAATTTAATAAACGTACGATAATCTTCCAGCGATCTAAACAAGCGAAAAGTTCCAGGCTTACTGCCTTTGTGGCTTTTGTTGACTTGTGCAAGGTGACGATCGCCCTCTGTAGTAGCAGCAGGACAGTTTTTTTTAAATCTCTATTCGAGCAGTTAATGAACATTCGTGTGCAGCAATAACTGAATAGGCAAGTATTTTTGTTTAACTCATTGCATATGTATATGCTTGTAGATGTCATTTATACTCCTGTAAATTTTTAATTCTATTACCACGATTCCATTAGGCTGCATCTGTCATTAACAGCGAGTGGAGGATGTAGGTGACAGCAGCGTCCAGTTAACATATTCGTCTATGGTTTTACTCAAATCGGCACTGTTTACACAAAGTATCGATTACACATTTGAACTATCAATAAGAATGTACATATATACACATTCTTATTGATACTATCGACTATGTTAAAGTTCTGTTCATTTCTCTGTAATGTTAATTTCTAACCAACAAGAATTTAGTTAATGTGACTACTGGATACATTTTCGCATCGCTACATAACTATATGGTAGTTGCGATGGCACCATTGTTGGCTAGTGTCATAGAATTATTAATTTTAAAGAGAATGAATGACCAGCGAATTTATATACAGGCACACATACAAAAATGCTTGTCTATTAAGTTGTTGCTGCACACGAATTTACATCAACTTCGCTAACAGAGATATAAAAAGGACTGTCAAGCTCTAACTACAGAGGGCGATCGTTACCTTCCACAAGGCAACAAAACCCACAAAGGCAGTAAGCCTGGAACTTTGCGCTTGTTTAGATCGCTGGAAGATTATCGTCCGTTTATTAATTTAATTAAAATTGAAATGCCCTATAAAAATAGCAAATTGTGTTTTAATAACGCACTGAACATATGCAAAGTGTTTATAACATTATACAATCGCCGTGCAATTGCTTATTAAAGTGTTTTTAAGCAAATGAAAAATTGAGAAAATTGCGCCATTTTGATGCTGCTTTGCCGGGTCGCGAAAAAATTACAGAGACAGGATAACAGCACCCAAACGAGTGTGTTGTTGTTGCGTTAAGCTGCGCAGTAAATCTCCAAAATAAGCAAAGCATTAAAGATGGTATTAATTACATTACTTTATTTATTTTATTTTTTCTTGTGTGTGAAATGCAGTTAAAATAAAATAAAATAATGTACATACAGACATATGTAAATAGAAAAGAGAGATGAGAGTATCTCATTGAATTGTTGTTGTGTGTGAGTGTGTGCTTTTTTTTTAGAGAGCACTTGCTTTGAACTGCACCTGTGTTGTTGCTGCCGCCGGTGAGTGAATTCTGCATATTCTTTATTATATTGATCTCCCCTTTAATCACCCTGTTACTATTGGATACAGTTATAGAAATTATTTTAATTGCTGCAATGTATAAAAATTGTTCTTTTAACTCCTTAATACACTTTCAAAAGACAAGTATTTTGTTTAATACATATAAACTCCTCAAATATTTTCATGATCGAAATCTCTATATGTAAATATAATTTGTTTAGAAGTTTTTTAAAGTACCTCGCGGCCAGACACGCGCATTCCAGAGAGCGAAAAAGTTTTTAGCTGTGAAATTTAATTGCCAATGATATGTACATAATGCAATGGCTTTGGCAAAGCGGAACGGAAGGAAGAGTAACAGCAGCAGTCTTCTAATCGAAATTAACTTTTAGCTTTGGCTCATATTAAATTAAATCAAGAATGTTTGAAAAGTGTGTGACCGACTGAGAAATACTCTTCTACCCGCCGCTTGTCGTACCCGCCGCTTGCCGCTGAGTGCTAGGGCAACTGAAACAAAAACGGCTGCACAAGCTATCCGCTATCGAGCTCGCTCACTGGCAAAATACCGTTATTGCCGTCTGTTTGAGACGAAATAGCTATTCTGCTTGCTCTTACCAATTGCAAACTCTTGAGGTACTATACTCTTTGCTTACACCCATACAAACATATATGATTTAAAATTTATTGTTTTTACTGTTTTATTGTTTTGTTTGTTATCACTCTCAACGAAAAATAAGAAAGCTTATAATTTTTTAATATGTTTTTATTAAAAAATAAATACTAAATATTATAAAAAGTATATTTTTAAACAAATGAACCCAACAGTGAACTGCAATAAATTAGCATAATTCTCTCAATTCAGCCTTTAAAATTTCATTGAAACTGAAATGGAACGAAAAACAAAAAATAAACGACACCTACGCCAACGTAGAACTTTCAAAACAAACAGCTGCCAAGGCTGCAATCAAAATTAATTGAGCGACTCAGCTCATGTGTATGTAAACATGTACACACATATGCATAAGTAAGTGTACGTCTGTGTTTGTGTGTGTCAAAGTGAAGGCGTTTGCGTAGGCGTCCAAACATCGACCAACAAAAACACGAAAAAAAGAAATACGTGACGCTCTGACAAGTGGCAGTCTGTCTGTATATTGGCTTATTAAGAGCCAGAAAGCTAGCAAAAACATTTATGTAAAAAGCATCTGATTTATAAGAGCAAAACAGGGGTTACATACATATACAAATGTTTTCATTTGAACATTTTCATTATATCGAATAATTAATTCTCTTAAAAAGTGGAGTATGAAATAAAATATGCCAGAGTATGTTTGAATAATAAATTACATTTTTTTATTCCTGTCTTGAATACTTAAAATGTACTAGCTAGGCTATACAAATTTTCTAGTTATTGAAAATAAAATGCTTGGTAATTTATCTTTAAATTAAAACTATTCACAATATTTAACGTCTCCTCTAATTCGTAATTTTTTACATAGAGAAAACTACTCTCATCCAAAAAGTACTATTTTAAGTTAGCAGCTGTTTTTTCTGGCTAATATGTAAAATTGAATTTTAAAACAAGGGACGGAATTAGAGAACTAATCTGCTTTGATTGTTTTTCAACCACAGTACTCAAAATTGTTTTTCACGATTATGTTCAAGGCAAACCGCTCTTGAAGTGAGGTCAATTGCTTGTGCACCTACTTTCGCACTGAATTGTAGCTAAAAAATTCTTATTTACTTTACGAATACATTTTTATTTAGTTTACAATGGCAGCTACTTGTGAGCGCTTGCAAATTCCATATTGCTGTAGTACATTGTTTGTTGTTCGATATATTTTTTTTCAAGGCAATTTTCACTTTCCAAATTGCTTCAAGATTGCAATCAACAAAATAATATAAGAACGGAATTTACATACATTTAAATCAAACATAAGGTCTTAGAAGGCTTGCTTCAATATTACATTTGAATGTAGATTTGTATTAAATAAATACTGTTTGAAAAGGTATCTCTCTCATATATAGGATGTGAATTTTTTAAAACAATTTTGAATATTTGCATAATCACAATGTAAAGCACAAATCGAATAATATTTTTCTTTAATAAAAATCACTTACTATTGCGAATATATTTTATTGATAAAATTGAACTTGATTGATAAATTAAATTTTCTCTATAAGTAATAAAGCGCCTGAAAGCAAATTCAATTCATCATCACCTTGTTAAAGCAACCAGCACAACAAATGTTAAAGGCAACGAATTAAAAGTAGGATAAAAAATCCGCCTTTTGCCCAGCCCCAATATTTAGCATCAAGATGCAGAATTCTAAACAGCGCCAAACAACAGAATTTAGTGCTAGTTTCAGTATTTGTTGACTTATGCAGCGTGATCTTTTGCTTTTGTGCTACCACTAAATAATTCCCCCCGTTGCTTGGTAGCGAATGCTTATCTCTTAGTCCGGCGCCAGAAACAACTGCAAGACAGACAATATTCAATTTAAATAATTTTTGCGCGCGCATATCTTGAACGCCTTTTTTTAAAGAGTTAGTCTTAGCTGCAATAGTTGAATAAATATTAATAAAAGCTAGAAAAAACAAAATAGATAACTGCAATATATGCAAGCTGCAGGCAAAACGCAAATAATTTGAGATATAAAATCATATAAATACTCATATATGTATATACCTCATATACATACGTACATATAAATGTATGAAATTCTGCGTCTTTTTTTTGTTATGCTGCTTCACGCTTCATACATATTTATTTGTAACGCGTATCTGTATCTGCTGCTGCTGCTGCATGTATTATATTTTACCCCAGGCTGTTAACTAATAAGTCGCACCATTTGCATTGTAGATTTGTGCCTCGCACATTGTTTTCTTATTTTCTATGCTAGTATGCAACTGCAGCTAGTGAACAATTTTCACGCTTTTAGCTATTAGTAAATATTTTGTTGCGTGTGTTTATTTTTTTTAAATTTACCGCCCCATTTCCGCTGCCAGCCTACGCAGATTACTTTTTGTATTCTCTGTTACGAGTTCACGACAGCTGCCATATGCTGGCCATCGGTTCGATAAATATATTACATATATATGCTTATGTATTCGTTTATATAGTATATGTTTATGTTATTTTATGCGCATATATTTTATTGTAGCTGATTTTCGCACTGCCTGTCTATTATTTTAGTCTCGTCTGTTGTGTCGGCTGTCTGCTGTTTTCTATTAACTTTTCTGACACTTGCAATTTGCGGAGCGGTCTATCAGTTTTATTTTGTCTATAAATGTTAATGTTCTTGATTGTTTTGATTGGATTGTTCATAACTATATTGTATCACATTCAAGTTTAGTTTATGGCATTTCAATTTTAGTTGAATATATTCAAAAGGCAAACAAGTTAAGTGGCCACAAAAATTCATTTCATTATAATTGAACTAAAAACATAAAATAATTTTTAATATGACATTTTAATCTCAAAACATATTTTAGTTGCCGCAAACAGTATTTGTTTTAATACTTAATTAAATGCATATATGCAACTATTTCACAATATTTTAAGCTTTCAGCGATTGCAGAATTATTTTCTATTCAATTTAATATATTAAATTAAAAGTTATTGACAATGCATTTGGATTGATACTTATGAACTAGAAAGTTATAACGAAGCAGGTAAATTTACTTTATTGCAATGCTAATGTTTTTAAACATTTAAAAATCGTTCAATTTTGCTGACAGCAACCAAAATATCAACAGCAACAAAATAAACAGAAACAAGGACAAAATAAATGACCAATATTTTGAAACAATGTGCGTAAATATTTGGTTGCATAATTCAGAGACACGAAAGCATACAAAAAAGTTGACACACATACTTATGCACATATTCGTGTGTGGGTGTGTGTGTGTTTATGTAAATGATATTTGCATGTCGGCATGCAAGTGCATTAAAACATAAACATGCATGAGCTCTCTGGCAGCTTGCAGTAAACCCTTCTTCAGCTCGCTTTCCACCTCAGCCTAGGTGATGGCTAATATGTGCGAGTGGGTGTGTGTGTGTGTGTGTGTGTCGTCTTTGTAATCACTTTATTTTGCATATGTGAACGCAGTTAAGTGTATAAGCATGTGCGAGTAGTTCCTTGCATTGTGTATGTGTGTATGACAGTGTACGTTGTAAATAAATTGCAAAAATATTTTAAAGGTTGCCACAACCACGTCGCTCTCGAGTCCCAGCTTCCTCTCTCTCTTTCTCTCTTCCCATCACTTCATCTCCAAATGAAATTAAACTAAAGGCAACAAGGACAAGAACAAGAGCAAGGCAAGACAAGCTGAGGCAAGGAGTATAAACTTGCTCTAGGATTTGTAAAATTTATTGTAGACATCATTATGCGACTATTTCACTAGCTCACACCCTGTCTCCCTCTCTCTCTCTCTCTCTCTGCTTGCTTTATTTTGGCTGCTCCACTAGCTCTCCTTAGATCCTGGCAACAGCAGCTGCAACATGCAAGTGACTCTCGTGTTGTTAGCATTTTTTGCATTTCACGTTTTACATTGGCAAAATCGCTTTTAAGATGCAAAAAAATAAAATACTCCACTCTAAATTATTCAAAACATAAGCAAGCCATGATATATTGTATGATAAGAAAACTAACGAAACGGGAAAACTGCGAAGCATGGGAAGAAAAGCGAAAAGGAAGGAAGCTGTTCGGAAGCAGCGGCTAATGCATCATGGCAGCACTTTCTGCTGCTTAGGATAGATATTCTACATTAAATGCATTTGCAAGACCGAATTCTATTGCTATAATATTGTTCAGTCATCAAAATATAAGCTAAAAAGTCCCGTATTACTTCGTGAGTTATCGCTGCATATATTTCTGTAGACGAGCAAATGCAGCAATGTGCACAATGTCTTCGAGCTGAATAGTTTTGACACATCCAAAAAGTAAAATGGCAACATCTCTTCAACGAACTTGTCGAAAGATATGTGTATAAATTAATATTTTTATTTTTAAAAATCAATGCAAAGGATATAAATATTTTTTTATGTCAAATTTAGTCGGTGTTGTATAACTAAATCAGGTTTTATTGATTACAGTTCATAAACTTAGCTTAAGGCCCTTAAGATATTCTAAAGCAAAAATGTTTAGTGTTATATGTAATGTAAATTTTTTGAGCCAATAGATATTTGAAAGTCGTTTGGACGAACATGTTCAACATACAAAGTATTATAAAAAAAAATAAACACATTATATATTGCCTGGCGCAGATAGATAAAATATACAAAATATGTATTATCTTAGATATAACATTTGCAACGACTGCTCAGGGTCGAACCCAAACAGTGCTTGGGAGTCATAAAGACGTGCAAAATGAATCATTATAAATAACAATAAACGAGACGTAAGCCATATTTTAACCATAATAGCTAATAAAACACACACAACAGTGGCCCAGAGTGTGCCGACCAACCGACTAGCCGACCTGGTAATCATGCAACCATAACAACAGCGGCATCTCCATGTCCGACTATATTTCTAATGGTAAAGGAATGCCAACAACAACAACAACAACAGCAGCTAGAAAAGGTTGCATACCTAACAATAAAATGACTCGACACAACAATATAAACAGGATAACATAAAAAAAAAAGAAAACCCCTTCCACAATACAAAACAGACCAAAATCTTAACCACGCCTTAACAGTCAAGATAAACAAGCAGTTGAACAGATAGAAAAAGAAAATGTTTACAAACTCCCACGGTTGCTTTTCATGTTCATTCGAGCGTTAAGTTTTGCTACTTTTACCTTCCGGTACTTTTGGCCATCGCAGTCATCCCCATCGCCAGAATGCAGAACAACTGACCACTCCACGCCGGTCAAGTCTGAGCAGTCTGTAACTGTAGCTGGCTGTAACGGGAACTGTGACTGTTGCTCGTATATTTTACGCTCGAACGTCTTTGGGGTCACACAAATCCGATTTACATGCAAATAAATAAAATTCATGTCGAACTTCGTGCTGCAGACAATAAATTTTTGAGTGCGCTTCAGCAACGCGACGCCATCCACAAAAATCCACAAAAACCAAGAAAGAATACCAAAAGCGTATACTCGGCAAAGGATACACTTGAGGGTTCTTCGTTGCTCTTCGCTCTGCTTTCACTTTAGTTGTTTACCTTCACTTTCCTGGGCAACAGCCGCAACTGTGCGCTGTGAAATTGTATTTATAATGAATCAAATGTGATCTGGCGATTTTCCACACAGCTGCTCATATCAAAAACAAAAATTAAAGAAACAACTTTAATTTGTCAACGGCAAGTAAATTACCTAAGTATGACTTGACATAAAGTTTGTTTTCCCATTTCATCAATATACTTAACGTATTTTTTTAGCTAGTGAACCGAAAATAGCTTTAAAAAGCTCTTAAAAGTTAATTTGGAAAATAAATCTGTTTACCGATAATATTTCATAAAGCAATTCATCTTTGCATCCACCTAAATTATACTAGTTCCATGTTTTAAAACCCTTAAGTCATTGAAAATGTCGTAAAAATCATTTAGAAAACATGATGATAATAAAAATGATTTTTTTATTAAGTTTTTTGAAAGTGTTAAATATATTTTAATGATATTACAACAATGTGTATATAATGATAAGCTCTTTATAAGATAAAAACAGATAACAAATTACGCAAACCATTTCAATAAACTTACTAAATTCCTTTTGAGGCCATAGAAAAATGTGAATACCAAAATTTATGCGCTTAATATGGCGGGCAATAAAATGCGCAGCAACAACGGGGAAAAATGATAAAAATGACAGACTACTAAAATGGTTAACTACGACAACTAAAACAAAGAGAAAAATAACGGGCCAACGATATAAGAAGCGATTATTTTTTATTATTTTAAAATTGTCTAAGAATAAAAAGTGAAACGCAAAAGAGGCAACAAGGGGAAGAGGAAAAGAAATAGCTGACATCGTTGTTGCTATCTGCATGATTTTTGTGCTGCTGCTGCACAGGTAACAGTCTTCTGTTTCCCTGCCCGCCGCCTCCCTCCTCAATGTTTGTTTGTGCTGTTGTGATGGGAATGTAAATTACCCGGAAAATGCGACATATACAGGAACAACAACAACAACATCAGCAATGGCAACAGCAGCAAAAACAACAAGGGGCAACAACATACCGCATCGGCTACAAGGAAAACTAGCAAAGAGCAGCAGGGTTGTGCAAAGGGTGAGTGATGGAGGGTGGAAGCGTGGCTGTTGCCGTAAATGGCTGCCGCTGTCAACTAAAGTGTAAAAAAATGGCAGCTTGAGCGTTGAAAGCACCGGAAGCAGCCCACACTGCCAAGCCGAGGTCGAGGTCGAGCTCTTTTCCTTCAACTACATGGCCCTGCCTTCTCTTTCCTCCTACCTCATCGTACGACTCACGCCCTGACAGCAGACAACAATGTAACATAATGGCGGTAACATTGAGTGCCTACATAAGTCCTTTTAATTTGAATATTTTACGTTCGCAACTTAGGCGCCTCAACCTGTGCATTTGTGTCGTTTGTGTGTGTGTGTGTGAGTGATGTTACACCCATTTGATGTAGAAAAAAGGTGTCTGAGCTGCACCCCAAATAAAAAAAAAAAAAAAAAAAACGTGTGACACATTGTGGACGACTTGAAAAACCAAAATCTTGAGCACGTGTTGCAATTGTCAAGTGCCAGAGTCAACTAAGACTAACAGGGTGTTATATATAAAGTATAAGTGTGCGACGCAGCGACAACCAGAACGGAAATAGGAGTATTGGGTGTGAGGTAAGGTTCACGTAATCATCAAAAATAAAATATTGAATTCATCGAAGAGTCCTTAATGTTAAAGATGGAGACTCTCACTTCCCTTTCGTTGAATCTAGAACCTTCATGTCTGGTTAGGCCTGTTCTTAAATATATTCACCAACAAATAACTTTAAGAAAATCATATTTCTTTCATTTATGCCCGATTTGTGGTGCCAGGTGCCAAAGGAGAATCAAATTTAAGGCGTGTAACAAGCAAGAATGTTTTGTTAACAGGTTCTGCTTTGTATGATGCGATGCAGAAATTGCTAGGAATCCATAATATTTGAAGCAACCTGAAATCAAAGTCATCCGGTTGCCAAAGCGACCTAATTGGTTGTGTGCTGGCAATGGCTTTGTGTGGCTTCAATATCATTTTAAATGTCAAAGCATAACAAGCTAGGCCTTTATGCAAGCATGTGTGTGTGTGTGTGTGTGTGTTGTGCACTTTACATATCAAGATCCATCCCTGTCAAACCAGCATCAGTCACTTTATCAAAAGATAAACAGCTCGAACTTTTAAAAGAACTGGCACTTGGATAAAAAAATGACTGATATCCAATAAACGTGTTCATCATATGCCACATAAACCGGATGTAATAAAAAAATATATATTAAAAAAGAAAAAAATAAAAACAGCAAAAGGTAAATAAATACATTTAGAAGACGACGAAACAGGCATCGTGAACTTATCGCATTCGACTTATTTGCTTTTCGGCAATTTGCAGCGACTGGCGGCTGCTTTTCTGTGTTTGTTTTGCGATTGCTCTCTGCAAAATTGTAAAGTGTAATAAAAAGTGTCGCCAAATAGCCTGTGAGGGTAGAACAGCGTTTTTTTTTTTATTGCCAAAAATTGCGCTCTTGCCGGAAATTAATAAACGTTATTTGTGTTGTTTTGACATTTAATCGTGAAATGACTTTCATTAATTTGGGCAATTCGAACAACAAAACTATAATGACTAATATGGTATCCTTGATGTTATGTTTACATAAAAGTACATACTGGTCCATCACTTACAGCTAGTTGTCCTGTTGAAAAAGCAATATCTTCATTGTAAACAAGCCACTAAAATTGTATATGAATTTTGTATCCAAACAAAAAACGATACAAGAAAGTTATGCAACTAGCATTTGATCCTGCTAAGTGAATTGCATTGTTTAAACATTGAACGAAACGATTATTTACAGAAACGTCTTCGAAGACGTTGCAAACCGTCTCAAGATGCCAGATATTAGGATTTTAGATGCGTTTGCCACTATGGTCCTCTCGGCTACCGCCGTTGCATGGATTATTTTGTTTGTGTGTGTGTTCCCAAGTCGTTTCTTGTAGCAGTCTGTGAAAATTTTCAATTTGTTCTTGTTGTTGTTTTGCTGTTTGTTGCTATTTGCGTTGCCCAGCTGCGTGGCATTTGGCGTCTTAAATTGTTTCCATTTGGCAATTTACACCCAGAAGTGGCGGCAGTAAAAGAAAGAGTGAGCAGATAGAAAAGGTATGATCAAGAAAAACAGAGCTTAACAATTTCCTTTTTAACTGCGCACTTTCAAGTGTATTTTGTGCACACGGCGTATACGCAATTAAGCCTTGCCTCCGGGCCCAACCTTAACAACAGTCTAGCTGTGTAAGTAAGCCTGTGTGTTTATTTTCTCCTCTCACTTACCCCTCCTCCTCCTCACACACTCTAGCCAACGCTATTAGTTATAATTAAACGCCTCTGATTAATTTTCCATGGAGCTTCAATCTGCACACACTTTTTTCCTTCTTTCACTCTTCCCTTCCTTTTGCCACAGCCGTAAAAATTTTCCACTTGGCAAGCGAACAAAGAGAACTTCGGGGATTTGATAGTTGTAATCTGTATTATATTTTTCATGAAGCAAAAATTTTTTTAAATTAAGAAAAGAAAGCTAGAATATCTTGCAAAAATCAGCTTGGCCAAAAATGTTATATTACCATTGATAAGAATTGCAAACTTAAAATTATTATTTAAAGTGTTTTGCAAAATATTCTTTGCAGCAGCTTACGAAAATAAAACAAAAAAATATTTTTTGGCTTTAATTTCTTACGTTTTAAATCAAAAGGATTTAAAGCTGACACAGTCCGAAATCATGCTTACACAATTTACTCTTATGAAATGCATTTACCCATAACACATGAAAGCACACCATGTCAAATGAAAAGGAAAAGAAAGTGTTAGAGAAATTACTCGACATTGACGCAATGCAACCAAAGATGCATGCGGCGCAGCCCGGAAGTAGCATCAGCAACAATAACTGGCAGCCAAGTAACCATGAGAAAGATGATCGGCTTTGAGATTTATTGACGTGCAAAATACGAGTGATTTTTAAAAACCAAAATTTGACTAACATCAGCCAGATGTGTTCTTCAAAATGAAGTAACATTTGGTCGAATGCATTCAAGCGATCAACAACTAGACTTAGAATGATTTCATATGGCCTTATGATTTGCACATAAAGTCAAACAAAAAGAACTTTAAAACTAAATAATCTGAATATAAAAGCATAGCATAGAACACAATTTGTTTTTGCATTAAACTCGCTGCAAATGAAGAAAATTTCTATACTAATTTACAACTCAAAATAGTGGACTACAATGTTGATTTTAAAATTTAACGCACCTGTCAGTTTATGTTGCTATATATATTTTCATATACTTTTATATATCAAGTCTCCAAGGTACAACTAAAATTAACGTATGCATACAAATGTTTTTTGTGCGTAATTAAGTTTTAATAATTTGATAATGCAAAATAATATTTGCATATGAATTTTTTTAATGACCCTTTGGAAAGTTATATTGAAATTCAACTTTTTCCAAATGATTTGCACTTGTTTTGCTGAGTTTGTGGGTCATTCTATGGGGAAATCAATAAAGGTTATTTTTTTGTTGTAAAAAGAAGTTTATTTTCGGATTGCGCAAATTGTGATATTTACATAAATATATACGAATATGAATTTAGTTCTAGTGAACAAAAATAAATGAAAATAAAATAAATGGATTATTTAGTATGTGATTGTATGAAAAACTTTCCCCAACACGTGAATTGAAATCAAAAAGCTTTGAAATATTCCCATAACGTATAAAAATTGTTCATCAAATTAAACAATGTGCTCCGTTATAGAACTAAAATAAAATTATTTAAATTGCTATGATGTTTTGTAACACATAATTAATAAGCGTAGTTTTTCGAGAAATTTAATATTTCAGGTGCCAAAAAAAGTTGTCCTAAGACGTCATAATCTACATACATGCAGATGCTTAAAGAAGTTAATGACTCGCGTTGCAAAATTTAGGCACACAAAAAAGACAGCACGAAAAATTGTAAACAAGCAAAGGCTATGTTGACTGTGAAGCGGTTGCCTGAACAAAGTTCTTGACTTGGGGTTAAGTTGTTGTACCCTACAATGTTATGACTGGTAACGAAAAGTTGAACTGATTTTATGAGTTGCCTGTGCCCAAGATCTTTCAAATTCTTAAGTTCAAGTGCTTTTGTGTTGTATTTCGAGAAAATTTGATACTTAAAGAAAACAAAATTCGTGGTTAATTTTCGAACTGTAAATTCATTTATTTAAATGTTTAACTATTTAAAGCTTAGAACACAGATTTTCGCTCGGGTTTTGCAACCACATAAAATTTTTCAATCGGCCAATTTTTAATATGTTGCTTTTAGAGAGGTCGTACTGTATAGTTAGTACTTGAAATGCTGGATATCTTTGAGTTGAATGTAGGCGTTTCTTTTTTTTGAGCGTTAAGTATTCGTGCAGGCCATATATATATGCAAATGGCTTATGAAAATAACTTTCCAGTAAATAATAAATTTATGGTAAATTGCATATTGAGGGATTTTCCATTTTTCGGGCCATCTGCCGTTGCCTCTTCAAATGGCTCCATTATTATTTGTAATAAAAAGTGAGAAACCCACCTGTCCGTTGCCTTTGCCTGCTGGCAGACTTGAAATTGTATTTGTTATCAGCTTGTTAAATTTTTAAATGGAATTTTTTCATGTTGAATTATTGCGTTTTTAATGTAAAATTTCCAATGTACCGGAAACGATTACAACAGTCCAAAGTAGTAGCTAACATCAAATGGGCGTTAAGAATGGCGGGAGAGAGAGAGAGAGAAAAGGTTACTCAAATTAAATAAACGTTTTTGCTCTTTATTTACGCGCTGGCTTCTCCCCTCCCGACGAAAAGTCTTTGTAATAAGCAGGCTTTCTGCAAAGGCTTAAGTGCCACTCTCCACCTAGTGTTCATCTTGCCACATTCTCCCAGCCACACCTGCGTCGTTTTTAATGTGAGTGCCTGCGGTTCCGGCGGGATTGTAATTCATTGTAAATGTGCAAAAATTGTAATGAAAGCTTTTTGCCAACCTTCAATATAAAGGGAAATGCATTTGTATTGCGTGATGATGGAAGCACTAAGTGCTTTGTTAAATCCGATTGCTGGCTAACGTTTCTTTTATTTTTTATCAGAGTAGTTCCATAAGACTTTCAATTGATGAATTAGATGAATAAAAAAACGGTTAAACAATAGCCTTCCATATTCAGTATTTTATTTGTTTTTCATAAAGTGAAATCGAAGTAAGAAATAAATTTGGGAAATATTAAACTGTAAAGTATATTTATTGTTTGATTTAATTCTGAAATTTATTTTACATTTGATTAAAGCAAGTGCGGTGAATGAAAACCTTTGATGCGAATAAAAGCAATTGTAGCATTAGGCCTGGAGTTCCGAATAGAAAATAAAACCATGAAAATCTTTTAGTGATTGAACGGCTCCTGAAGGCTGAAGCTAATGCACTTGAATATTTGTGCGTAAACCGCAGAGTCATAGAGTCAGTCAGTCAGTCATTCAGTCAGTTTTTCAGTCAGCCTGCAACCAATGCATTTGGCAGCTATTTGCCTTGAATCCAAATAGAAGCTAGCAGAAAGGACAATGGGATGCAGTCGGATTTATTCAATACATGGAAAGTACCTTTAACTTTTGTTTTGCTGCCAGAAGTTCTGTGCAATTTTCCATGCTGTTTACAAAATGAACGAAGCAAGAAGCAAACAAACAAATTGCCAAAGAAAACTTTGTACGTTTTGCTCGTTTCGGTTTGCAAAAGTGGGGAAATGCAATTTTGTGCAAGGTGAAGCTGTGTGTGTGTGTGTGTGGAATGAAATGGATGCTGACTTCTTTCCGTTTCTTGCATTAAGTTGTGTTTCTTTCTGTTGGGGCGAAAGTATTTCTTTGTTGGTCATTAAATTACATTTAAACTTATTTTATTTCAGTCTGTTCGCCGATTCTTTTTTTTGAATTGTCTATTTCCACGGTTCTTTTTCGTGAAGTCATTTAACATTCAACACATATGCCTCTCACCTCTTCGATGAGCTTCAATTGAAGCTCGCAAGTGCATACTTATCTCAAAAGTATTTCATTTTGAATACAAGCAACAATTGAAATAAATTGGAGCAAAATGTACAGTAACATATGGTCTATAATATTATTATATAATTTTGCTATTTATTTTTTCTAATTGGTTTTTTGTTATCACTCACTATCCTAAACTTTCGTTCGGATGTCTTCAAAAAACACAGAACACAAAGCAATGCAAATAAATCAAAGTGATTGTCCAAGATAACACAAAAGCCATGACCAACAAAAGCAGCACAAAGTTCTTGAAAAATAAACTTTCGAGTGTCTGAAACTTTGAATAAAAACAGCAGCCGTGAAGCTCGCTGAATTCGGTTGTGTTGTCAAAGTAGTTTCCTTGAGTGAGCGTTTCTGAATTTAAAGTTTTAAAACATTCTGATGCTAAATTTCAGCACGCAATGTCATACGCATATGTATGACAGTGAAAAATGAATTATCTAGCTTAACACAAACAAATTTTTAAGTTCAAATAATACAGATCTAGCAACGTACCTCAACATCGTTTGTAAAACCAAATGCTTTAAACCTTTTGTTGTTCGAAATTGCGAATCTAACATATGCTATGATCCGAGTATGTAGTTCCGGTAACTGCCCTTAATACCTTTTGGCAACCTTGTTTATGGTTTTTGATGTTCAATTGTTGTTGTTTTTTTTTTTTTTAGATAGCTTAAATTTGCTTTTTTGATGGGTCAGTTCCGGCATCGACTTGCGGTTCGAAGCGAAAAATCATATTGCTGAATTATTCAGGACAGAGAAACCCGCATTCAAATTTTTTACAAATTGCAGCTTCATTTGTGAAGCATCGCAAGGACATTCTCAATCTCAATCACCTTTCCACAAATCCTTTTCTCCACTATTTTTTACTGCTTACTAATTTAGCGCCATTTGCTTATTTGATGGTCTCAGCTTCGTTGGCGTTGATTATGGGGCGTCAGGACGACAGGCGCCTGTTGGCCTTCATTAAGGCCATTTGCTGAAATCATTTTCAGCGAAGCAAACCCGGAAACTGGGAAAAGAGAGTAGGCAAAGAAATATGCAAGTTGGATTGTAAAACCCAGCATAAAATTCATTGAAACGTTTAATTTAAATTAACATACTTAATTTTGTAAAAGCTGTCTCACACACACACACACACACAGCAGAGCCCAAAAATGAATTGCGACAATTGATTTTCAAGTAATTAGCACTTTTTGAAGTTGACGCTCATTCGCCCAACGGCTGTTGTTCTTTAGCGCCCTTTGCAGAGCGCCTTCCTTTCCATCCAAACCTCCCGTTCTCTGTTCCATTGTAAGCCATATTGAAATGCTGGCATTGCCAATTTCAGACGTTGGCAACATTTGTCAGAAAGTGCGTTAAATTTCACGGAAATTGGCGATAATGAAAATGCCAAAGAAGCAAATAGTTTCAATTACCGAACATTGTTTCTGGCTTGATTTCCGACTGCCTGGTGTTCTTAATGGTTATATGCGGCGTATACGTGATATTTTCTTATAACCAAAAACTGGCAACAGCTGCTTTCAACCCAAGCTGAGTATATACTTACAAGTTTATGTAGATTTATAAACTTAAATGATTGCCTCTTATTGAAATATAAGTTTGAGCACAACTCCATCTGCTCACATATTTTTGTCAGCTCAACACTTTTGTGATTAATCTACTTGACGTGAGGAGGCAATACTTGTGGTAGACATCATCGACTTAAGATAAATTGTACTTTGACGCCTCCGGTCGTTGGTAAGGATTAAAGCGTCAAATGAAGAGGCCCTTAATTATACGAATTTTTTCCACTTTTCCCTTCATTTTGAATAGATAATAATGATGTTAATGTTGCTTCTACAACGTCAATTTAATGTATGTTTTTTTTTTTGTTAGAATGAGCTTATTCAAATGAATGTCATAAGCAGATATCCCTCACTACAAAACCCAACACAATCCTCAACTGCCAGCCAATGTCATTCTCATACGGCACTGGCCATGGGCATAGTACTTCAGTCGCACTCATTTCACGCAACTGTCAGTTTGCTAAGCAGATCTCACAGACACACACGTGCATACACACATAGACAACATTAAGTGCACTTGTCATGTCTCGGCCTTTGCCTGAAGTTGTTTTGGCTATTATTAATGCTGTAGCTGTATATGTAGATAGTATGTTGTATTTGTTGTTGCATCTTTATTAGCAGCTCTAAGTCCTGATTATTTCCATATAAGTAGTTGTTGTTCAAGAGCACTTGTCAAGTGTTTCTTGAGCATTATAAGAAAACAATGTAAGAATGTAATTATACACTGATGAATGAGTTAAAGTTGAGATAATAGAAAAAAAAATAACGAAATGTTATCTCAGCTTAGAAGTTCGAATGTTACCAAACGTTTTCGTTTTGATAATTATCTAAACGACTGAACAAAGACAATTTCTTTCATTGTATGATTTCGTTGTCATCAAATGATTTTTTATCTCTTACAACCCATTAATATTAAGACATGAAACATTCCAATTCCATAACTTTGGCAAAACTCAACCGATTATCAAAAGCAAGGGCTTGAAACTCATGATTTGGCATCTTGATTTAACCTGCATTTAAAGTTGGAAACGCGATTTTTATTCGAAATTCTTGTTAAAATTATATCAATGAAAATACACAAAGAATGCCATCAAGACTCATTAAAGTATCATTAGCGATACCATCATGACTCAGGGCTCTTTCAGCATATTAATTGTTTCGCTTGACTTTAGTTTAAATTACCACATGTGAGTATCTCTTGCTGTCAAAAGACTTAACTTATAGTGGCATCAGTTAATCTATGACACTTTTATATTTGTGTTACCTATTGCCGGAAGCTAGTATGTGTGGGTTTATCTGCACTGCAAGTGTCATCATTAACCGCAATCAGCGCGTATTTTGCGCCAAATGACAAACAATATACGATTCTTTATGCGTCAGGTGATTGCCTAAGCTGCGGCTTGGGAATTAGGTACAACAACAAAACTTTGTTTTTAATCTGTTGATCTGCTCATGTGACAGCGCCTGGGCAGCCATGGGTGGGAAAAAGAAGTCGAGACTTTTTCTTTTTAGCACTCAACTTTTCTGTATAAATTTTTTTAAGGCAGCTAAGAGATTTCTCCACACAACGATGTACAAAAAAACACAAACAAGTTAAAAAATGAAATAAAATAAAGAGATAAGTACCAGAAAAAGAAACCAATGGTGAACTTAAATTACTCTACACATCTGAGCCGTCATTGGGTTATACACTATGATAGAAAGATTACAGAATGCAGATAGTAAATGAAATATATTTTTTCTTATCGACAAACAACAAATATAAAAGCTAGCTAACTAGCTTGAGAATATTTGAAATAAATTAATTGTTAAATAATTTTTCCATGAAATGCATTATTAATGACCAAGTCAACTTTTATAAACAGATTATATAAAGCCTCTCTTAGTAAGGGTAGAAACAAAAGAGGCGTGTGATTTCTTTTCTGTACGGTTACGGGTTGCAAAGTGCGCCAAAAGCTCTGTGCTACTCTTGGATTCTATTTTGCTCCTTCGTACTCTTCCTTCTCGTCGTCCTCGTAAGCAGGTCTCTCCGCTTACCTTCGACGCCTTTTCAGGCGCATTAAACTTGGCAAGTTGGGTTATTTTCGGTAAACTGCCACAAGCGCCAACGCCAAAGTCGCAAAACTTTTTGAGCTTGCTGCGAAAAACACACAAGGCATGATAAAATCTTATCAACAGTTGCAAAGGACATGGGTGAAGAAAAGTGTGTGTCTGTGTGTGTGTGTTGACGAAAATTAAATGCAAAATGCGTTAATCATAAGTAGAGTTGTGTTGTGTTGTGTTGTGTTCAGTTTCCTTACATACAACACAATTAAATTTGCGTTAAACGAGCTCACGCTGCTGATTAAAGCAACTGAGGCAGATTCTTCAACTTGCCAGTTTTCAGGTTTTGCAGGGCCTAATTTTATGCAAGAACAACAAAAACTTTTACACGCGTCGACGCCATCTCATGTGTATCAAAAAATAACTTTTGGGTGTTTCAAAGTTATCAGCGCGATGTCCTTATGCCAAAAAGGTGGCAAGGCAACGGCCGCCTTCAATCCAAGGATATATGTGCTTAATCCCAGCTGACAGGCGCACGTATCCAGGCAACGGCTTGGCAACGAAAGCAAGGAAAAGTGCAACTTTACTTTTTGGCTACAGGTATTATATGTATTATTTTCGATTGCCCCTTAAGTTTTTATGATTTAAGCGATTTAAGATAAAATATGTGTGAGGTGAATTATATTTTATATTTTTCCTGTACAATAGTATTCGTATAATTACGTATGCAAATGCTTGTTTGTTGGACTGTTGACGAATGTAAAAAGAATTTTAATATTTTCTTTCAATAGATTACTTTCAGAGAAATAATAACTTAATTTTTATTACTTACTTTTTACTACATACATTTGTGAACTAAAACAAAAGTTGAAAGCATTATAGATTGGTTTAATAATTTTTTTTATTTGCAAATTTATTTAACGTTCGCCGGCAATAAAATTCTACAATAGAACGTTTATTCTTTTAAATATAATATTTGATTTATTTATTCAAACATTCAAATAGGATTCGTGACTTTTCGTTATTAGACCAGCTTTAATCCCCAAAAGCTTTTCTACTTTAAATCGTCACATAAGCCCGGAAGTGCGCGAAAAAATGCACGTTAGCTAACTTATTTGCACTCCACTGCACGAATTTAATGTCAACGCTTTTGAATACAACATCCGCAGCCAAATGGGAGTTTATTTGTTTAATTTGGTAACACTCAAAGCACATACACACACCAACACCCACATATAAACACTCTCACACTCAGGCAGAATTTTGTATGGGGCATTTTGTTATTGCCTTCATGCATATAGTATAACTACAAAGCGATGGTTGGTGCTGATGACTTTTTAGGCATCGCTACAAATGCAACCACACACACTCACACATGGATACCCACTCCTCTCCACTTCACTTCTACTTTGTACTTGACAAACTAAGCACACATATTATTTACACTTTTGAACGCGCAACGTTGCGTCACGTTGAGTTTCGCAAAGCATTTGCTACACTCGCATTTTATGAATTCATTTCCGTTCATTTACGCCTGATGCGATGACGACTGCGACGACAACGAAGAGTCTGCTGCTCTGACGTCAGTTAACAGAGGCTGTAATTAAGTTAAAATACGAGCGTGCTTTCTCTAATTTAAATAGGGTAGGGCCTCTGCCTGTATAACCTGCCCCAGGCAGTTGCAATTACGTTTAGCCCCTATCACAAAAGTGTTTGCTCGCTGCCAGCTTAGCATATTGTTGTGGCGGGAGCCAGGTGTGAACGTGGAAAATGCCTCATGCACAGGATCTTTTGATATATAGCCCCTTGCACCTTTAGTTTAATGCTGGACAACAGAGACTGATTTTTCTTATGTTCGTCAAAGTCTTTTCTTAGTGAAAGATACTAGCTAAGAGTCAAGTTATCTGAAGCTTCGTACAATTTATTGCTTTTAATCACACGAAAACTTTTATCTTGTCTGACTAAGAAATATATTTTCTTACTTATTATGTGATTTGGTACAGGAATGCTAATGTTTTCAATAGACATACAGAACTGTGTAGAACTATATGATACTCTTTGCACACACTTGATTCGCCCAGCACTTAGAAATGTATACAAGACGAGCCGGAGCCAGAATATTAAGTTGTTGCACACATCCAAGCTGACAACTTACGCTTATGTTTATACTTATAGACTTTGTTAAAACTCAAATACATACAAACATATGTATGAGTGTACGCGTATACAATAGTGTCAAAGACAATGCAAAAGACTTGAGGCGTTGCGACGAAAAAAAGCAAGTAAAATAAAAGCAACAAAGTTAACATTTTATTAAAAAAAATGATGAACTGTTGTATACCCTACAACAAGTAAGAAATTTTTTTAATGTTCTCCTATATGTAGGTGAATATATAAAAAAAAACATTCTTCTGGCAAAATATGCTTTTAAACATTGTCAAAACTCAACAATAAAAAATAAATCTACATAATTTGATTCGTTATTTTTTCTCCAGGGCATACAAAGTAATTTACGTGGATGCGGGGGGTGGAGCTAGGAAAGGGGTGTGGGTTATCTTGGCAACGGCTTTGTATAAGCCGCAACAAAAAACGCGTCACACATGCGCCATTATTAAACCCATCCATACATGCGTGTCTGTGTGTGAGTGTTTGTATATGTGAGCGTGTAAGTGAGGGATAAAGCGTGGAGCAGAATATTAATTAATTTCTTTACCGCGCGCTCGAGCACCACAACAATGAGTGGCACAATGCGAAGCTGTGATGTAGCAGCTCCTAGAATAATGCTATAAATATTTTACTTGCCATATTTATGCGATGCTGGCGACAGGGGTGATTGTGACAGCGGCGGCGACGGCGATGGCAACGGCGATGGCGTAGCCATATTAATGAATTTCAATATGGCGTCAGTCAACCCGAAGCGTCAGATCCTTCAACCTCCGTTTCCCATGCGAGTCAGAGTCTTTATGTCTGTGTTCGTTCATGTGTAGGACTTCTTGGCGCAAAATCCTTGGAAATCCCACGCACTTGATGGCTGTTAATTAAAAGCCGCTTAGAAAATTGACGCCGCGGTTGAGTCAAAAACCAAACGCTGTGCACTCGACAATATTTACGTAAGTGGTTTCAAATTCGTGTGCATTTCAAATGGGGCTTCTCTTCCGACACAAGAGTGTGTGTCAGCAACATGTTGCAACTAATTCAAGTCCACTGACATCTGCTCATACCTTACAACTTTAATATCTCTTCTCTTCGGGTCTCTTCTGCTCCCTACCGATAAGCAAATTATACTTATGTATGCTTGAAAGCAGCGAACTTCGACTTCTACATTCCTCATGTCGCTCATGTCGCTCTGCGAACCCAACGAAAATTCGAAAAAGATGTTTGTATCTGTTTGTTGTGTGGGCCTGAGAGTTTTTCTCATGCTGCTGGCATTTAAAATGTCAACCTAAAGCGATTCACGAAAAAAATGTTTTATCTGTCATTTCAATTGCTGCCTGGAGATATACAAAAAGTGGCCAGAATGTGAAATGGAACAAACTCACACTTGAACACATTTGTAGATTCATGCTTTCTAGTAAATAAACATGCGACTTGAAAGTTGTTCTTTTAAATATTTGTCATTTCCTAAGGTCTTTCGAGTGACTGCGTCTATGCGCATTTGGCCTCAGGCATTTGTATATTTTTCATTTTCGCTGTAATCGTTTTTGAATGCCAAAGTTTTATTAAAAAATTGCCAATTCATTTTGAGACAGTTTAAAAAGCGAACAGCTTATACGAAATACCTTTGAATTTTTGTAGATAATCACATAACATGTCTTAAACAGACTTGTGACTTTAAACTTGATTCAATCTTGAAATTTGCGAAATGTATTTGCAATCGGCCTTTTCAGAAGTATATTTCAGCATTTGTTTCGCATGGTCGTAAGCTTAACTGATTGCAAGACCTAAACGGACTGGCCAGACATTTCAATTTACGCCACACTCTCCTTCTCTTTCCCGTGTCCGTTACAATTACCCTGCTGAAAAAACACAAACGGTCCGAAAATGAAAATAAACACGAGCATGAACTGCAACCAGGACTCCGCATGACTTTGGTTTTGGTGTTTTCTTGGCAAGAGGGCACAGTGGCAAATGACATTACGTTCCATTATCGGCCAGACGGCGCTCAGCCCAAGTTCCAAGTGAAGTGGCAATCGGATATGAAGAAAATAGGGCGGAGGTAGAAGGAATTGACTGTGCCTATACAAAAAGGAATGAAAGGGAAGGGGGTCTAAGCTGAGTGCCAAATAAAAAGAGCCACAAAATCCATTCACACACAGATGCCGGCGGCAACGCCTCTTCAGTCGCGACTATTTTCAAAGCATCTCTCAGCCGAAATTCCCTTTTTCGGGGTGAGCGCTCGCATAAAAGTAACTTCCTGTCGCCTAGCAGCAGCGGAAAAGGCTGCACGAAAAAGGCTAACTGAACTATTAAATGCCGGCGACACTATTCACCACACACCACATACAAATATAATAGTAACTATATAGTATACCATATAGTAAAATATATATATTATTTATTTCTTTCTCCGCATATGGTTTCAACTAAGTAACTGAAAATCTCTCTTTCCCTTTCTCTCTCTCTTTTTGTGTTTATGGTAGTTTTATTTGGTTTTATTTATTTTTTTGTGGATGAGGGTTTTCCCTGTGTCTGCGACCCACAGCGGAAATAGAAATCCTTTAACAGAGAATTGTGAAATAAATTTTTCCCCTTACCCCAAACAATATCATGTTGTCCACGTCCCATTTAAATGCCTCTCGTTCTGCCTGCAGCTCAGCCGTGCATGTTGCCCTAATGACGCGCAACGCCCGTTTCATCCTGCCTCTCACTTCTTCTTAGCCTCCTCCTACTGATTGTTGGTTGGTTATTTTGTTTTACTTTTTAACTGGTGGCTGAAGCTGCATTTGGCAAGCGACAAAGTAAATGAGCGTGTGGCTGCCCCGCGGACCTTTTCGTTGTCCGGTCTGGGTTTTTCTGGCTGGAATCCTTGCCCTGTGACAACTTTATTTCAGTTACACTGTTGCTTTTGTTACTATTGTTATTGTTGTGTGTTGCGCATTAGGTTTGCCTTTGCGTATTTATTTGTTGCATTTCCGCTCTGGCTGGTCTTGGTCATTAGGCCCAAGGCGTTAGGTATTTAAAATTTTGTCAACAATTTTGTAAATGGAATTAAGCAGTAGAATTTTTGGATGCTTCGAAAGCTTCTAAGCAAACGCGATTAACGAACTAGGATTAAGTAGACTTACGGCATTGCTTAAAGTTTATTTTGCTGAGCTCAACTGTAGATAAATTTAGGTATTGCTCAACTTAAAAGTGGTCGAAGCTAATTAACGTTTTCTATGTTTTATTCATCGATGTTGGCACAAAGGTAATGTCCATAGCGTTATATCAATTACGATTGATTTGTTCTTATATTGTTTAATATGTGGATTCTAAATAAATTTACGACTTTTTCCTATATAACAAATTCTCCAATAACACAAAATTAAAGAATACCATCACCACTTAATTATATCAAAAGAAAAGACGCTCAGGAAAATGAAGATAAAAGTCCTTGCTTATGTTGAATAATTTTGCGCTCTCAATTCCTTCGGCGCTGTGCACGACGCCTTTGTACCTGGCAGACCATCAAAAATATTTCATTTAAATTTTTGTGCGACAAGCCGTAACTTAGAAATTAATAATAAAAGAAAAAGGCAACGAGGAAGCAAAGAATTCGTCAAAAGTCAAAGTACAGGCAGCAGCTGACAATCACCAGATAGAGCAAGGAAGGGAGGATTTAGCATATGGCTCCCAACATGAAGTATACAGTACACGGGATGCTGACAAACGCGTGGTACTTAATTTAGCAGATTTACATAAAAGTGCCCGCTTGGCCGTCGAGTTCTTCCTTTTCCTACCGAGTAGCCCTGCGGCACCTCCCAATGCCTGCAGGTGCAAGGTGGCAAAGCCGTGATTCGCTGTCATTATGTATTGTGTGGTGAGGCGGCAAGGTGCCCACAAAACTTTACAATGGCGGTGACAAAGTTTTGGCGCTCACAAAGTAAAAATCAAGTAAAAATTGTTATCCATATGTTTTTTTTTTTGTTGTTTTTGTTGGGGGGCGCAATTTACTTCTTCCTTAATAAAAAAAAAAAACATGAAATGCGCTTAAGCTATTAAAAAAGTATTTAGAAAGTATTTCGAGCCTGACATCCTTGGGGCCAAAAGTTTTTCATGGCACTGCAGGTGTGCAAAGTTTCTTCACACACCCCGCGCCACACCATTAAAAATGTGAGAAGCCAGTCACATGATAAATTACAAGTCCCTATGATTAATGATTGTAAAAGGCCGACCTGGCAGGCTGTTTCTCCCCGCTGTTGTCCACAGACTTTCTTCGCGTCCTTGTCATCGACGCGTGAACTTTGCTGTGTGAGTTTTAATGAAAATTATTAAAGTTCAAATAAATATGTATAATAACATATTCATAGCTTTGATCAATTTGCATAAGATTTAATTAATCTCCACTCGATAATGATCCGTTGATGTTAAGCTATAAAAAGTTATGAGTTGAAAACTCCTGAGAAAGCTTTATGCACCATAGAGTTTGCTTGTCAAGAAGACAAATTATGATTCGACATCTGATTAAATACTTGCCAGCAATTCAATTTCAATGAATGGACATAATTTCATATTGATTGCATTTTTCTAAAACATTGATAGAAAAAAAGTTAATTTCATAGTGTCTGTTTTTTTTTCCAACATTTGGATTTCTAAACTTTTTTCTTATTCGAAAGTTTATTATATGAAAATCTGTATTGTTATAATTGAGTGGGAAATTATTGTGTGATATGTTTAAAAAAAACTGATAAAAACTCGAACAGCTCTCGCCTAATGAAATGAACCTTTGACAGTCATAAACAAAGTTCCATTTGAGGCATGCTCACAAACAAACATACACACACACAAACACATACAAAGAAATGCAAACTTTGTCAAACACAAACACAAATGTGTGCCGGTTACCAAATGGCTTTATTGGAATCGACACAAAAAATTCGAGAATGAAAACAACCGTGCACAGGAAATAAACACACGCACACAACAGCAAAAAGGGAGCAATAAAACGAAGGGAAAAGGGAGTGCGGGGTGAAAGTTCGCATACAAGTAGAGCGAAAACGATGCCAACGTCAACGAGTAACGTAAATGACAACAAAGGAATTTTTCAATATTATTGTACGTTGCGTATACGCGCCGTCGGCCAAAACAAATAAAATTAAACAAAGCGACAGTGTTGCAAATGCGTAGCGTGGGCGAAAGATGGCCGACGAAGAGCTGACTAAAAATTTGGAGCATGGTGCGGCAGTATTCAAATTGCGAAAGAGACCGAGAGGATGGGAGAGAGTGTGAAAGGCAGAGAGAGAGAGAGAGAGAGAGAGAGAGAGAGAGAGAGAGAGAGAGAGAGTAAAAGAGTCGCCTTGCAGTCCGCTGTTTGCCCAATATCTGCGAAACGGAAACAAAACGCAGGCGGAAGTAATTGATTTGCGTGTATGCGTGTGACCATTTGTGTGTAGATGCGTATGCGTGTGTGTGTGTTAGTGTTAGTGTTTGTGAAATTGTGTGTACTGTTGTTTGCAAGTTATGCAAATGCGCAACATGAATGCAAACACCAACAAACTGCGAGAAAACACTTCACAAAGTATTTGTGAAAAATAACAGTTAAAGCGATTTATTTATAAAACATTTTTAAAGAACGTATTTTAATTTAATTTAAATTTTTTTGTTTGCAAACCTTCAATTATTTTTCAAAGCAATGGTGTGGAAAATGTATTCTAAATTGTAAATGATTATGGCCTCAAAATTAAATATTTATGCTAATGCAAACTTGAAAATGACAATGCAATAGGAGTTTAAAATATAACAATACCATTTTAATATATATTTTTCGTTTAATTGTGTTATATTACATGCGACTGTTAAAGCATCGTCTATTTAGTAACAATTGCAAGTGCAAACAAAATAAAATTTGCATTTAAAATGAAACACTTACCAAAAAATATTCAAGCGAACATTGCCATGTACCGGACATGGCTATAACTGTGTTTTTAAATAATGTGCTGCCCGCTGCATGCAAACTTAATTATCCAAAAATTATTTACCAACAATTATAATTAACAAAATATTGTCCAATCACTGGAAAATGCTTGCGTCGCGTCGAGGCACAAAAACACAAACAAAAAACATAAATAAAATGTGTGCATTTTGTGAAGTTTTCTGCCCGAAATGTGTTTAATATTATTAAGATACATGCCCTCTGCATGTTAATTTCGATTTGCGCGGGATGGCTGCAAATTTTGTGTTCGTGACAAATGAGTCAGATATTGTTGTTGCCTGCAAACAGTTAGCAATTATTTTGTGCAAAATATATTTCAATAAATTTCAGTTTGATTGACCTAAATGTGTTTTGCCTTTAAAAATCCAATTTTAGATAACATTTTCATTCAATGCGATCTACCTCAATGAAATTTGAATACAACGTTTCCAAAGTCATTTGCATAATTCAGAATGGCAAGTTTATTTTAACACATAATACTAGCAACAGACTAAAACGATGTTGTCAAAAACACACAAAATTTTAAATATGCAAAATATTAACATAGTTTTGGTATTATTTTTCAAAATAATCAATAATATTTACACATTTGACTTCATAAAGTATTTAACACAAAAGTTTGTAAAATAAGCCATTGCATATTTGGCTATACTTTTGTTAGATATTTTTTTTTTTTGAATTTCCTAGAGTTATTACGAAAAATGCGATAAACGGAAACGCTATATATTTATTTCTTGCTTTCATTTATACGTTTCATGTTTGTTTTTTCTAGTTCTTTCTATGCTTTTTTATGCACCTACTTAGAAAACTTTGATTACCTTTAAGGTCTTTCAGCTGTCCTCTTTTCTCTTTAGAATTTTGTCATTTTTATTGAAAAGTTACAAAACAGTTTCCATGCTTCTAATTGGATGATGCGATGGCTTTTGTTCAGTGAACACTTCTTTCTTGCAGTTGCTAGCTGTATTTTTGTCTCTCTAATTTGTCAAAAAATAAAAAACAAATTGGATAGTTGTACCAATTTATCAAAGAGAGAAAAATACTGATAAAATTTACGGATTGAGTTTGCATTCATCTATCTATAAATGAACGAATGTTTATTTATACTAGGGTCATTAACAACTTTACGACTAATCAAACAGCAGCTGAACAACAACAATGCTGAATAACCAATCTACATCAATTTACACCAAAAAGCAATTGGCAATACTGGATGGTCAGTAGATGGATGCAGAGGGAGATGAAGGGATACGGAGTGTTGGCACTGGCAACAACAATGATTGATATCACCTGTCAATATTTCATAAAATGTTGATTTGTTCATTTCATTGTTTACATGCATCACAATTGCCAGCAACGCACACAGACACTCGCATTCACAGGTTAAAGCCGTCTAAAGTGTAACATACAGTAAATGTGTAGTTGGGGGGAAAAGGGACCCGTTTCTATTGTTAGGATAAGCGACGTGTCCTTTCCACAGGCAGGCTTACATTATTTTTGCGTCTTTGATTGTAAATTGCGTGCCAGTTATTTCAGCTGTTGTTCTTCGTGTTGTCGTTATTGTTGTTCATGTGATTCTTGTTGTTGCTGCGTGTGTTTTTCTGACTGCGATTCTGTTATTTTTGTGCGTTGAGCGTTAGCAACGCATTCATCAATTTAACAGCAGGACATCGGCAATGGCAGCAGACGCCACACACGACAGCAAACATACATATATTCCCTGATTATGTTTTTTCCAACTTTTTTTTAACAGCAAACGCCACTTTTGCAACTAAAGTATGCGCATAAATTTGAATTTTTTCTATAATATACTTATACTGTGATACAGGGTGATTAGCGGTAACAAATAAAGTCGTGCCAAAATCACAAATAATAGGCAAAAAATATATTTCCTACTCTTTAAGATAATTGATTGTTTTCTTGTCGGAGTATAATAACCTAGTTACTTCAATGCAGAAACAGATCAAAGCAAAGCTTATGGAGTATATTTTTTAGTCGGTCGTCATGAACAGGGAAAAGCTTGCGTAAAAGCCATTCTATGAAAATTACACATTTTATAAAGTTCTTTAGCTGCTTTGATTGCGTTTGAGTTGCACAAAATTCACCATTTGATTATTTCTGTTAAAAACCATGGAAATTTATGAATATAACATGGGTAAAAGTAATCTACCTTACAATAATACCCTTGGAAAGATTATATCAATTAACAATTTTAAAGCCGTTGTTGATTTTATTAATAATATAATAATATTATTATTAATATTATATATTTTGTATGACCATGGTATAAATATTAGTAATATATGTTAAACCAATCAATGATGGAGATAAGTGAAATTATGAACATCAAACAGTTAAAACATCCGTTAGCATCATATTTATTCCAACTGAACTCTTGCACACTTCGCGCTTATTTCAGATGGCATTTACTCTGCATAAATAAAAACAAATGAATTCAAACAAAACAAATATACTCTGTAGACAACTCTTCATCTCGATGCGGTAAAACAAAAAAACACATTTCGATATGTACAACAAGCTGGTTGTCAAGTTGCAACGCCTTTGTTGTTTCTTCAGCGATGTAGAATGCAGAATGTGTAAAGTGAAAACCAACACGCAACGAGAATATTTTATTTGCATTGCCAAGTTAAAGAAAAATTACGCATACGCCCCGTGGTGCAATCAAAAGCAGCTGGCACGCACATCAAAATGTAAGGGGTGCATTAAAGAGATGGGCAGAGGGAAAACTATTCTACATGCTGATTTGCTCACTCTAGCTCTCTCTTTCTTTCTCCCAGTGCTAAATACAAATAGAAAAGTTTTTCAACATCAAATGTTCGGGCAATCATCGAAGATACGCTGATGGGTTTGAATTGTATCTATGTGTGCTTGGTTTTTTTTCTAACGTGTCTCATGCATAAAGCAAATGCTAATTGAATTCCCTGGTACGAATAAGGCCCAAATTCGTGTGTGTGTGTGTGTGTGTAGCAAGGAGGCAGCAACTAACCGCAGCATATCTATGTTTGCTGTTGTTACTCTGTTCCAGATGCATGGGCTCCACTCGACATGGCCACAAACATTAGATGCGCTTGTGATACACATCATCGCATCCCAGCTTTTACCCAACCTTGATCCTACCCACTTACGCTTCTGCTACATAGATATCAGCACATTCAATTGTCATTTATACTGTTTGCCACACATTTGCACAAACACTTAAAAAAATGTACTTGCAATTCGAATGTAGTTTCGAACTTTTATTCGTGATCATTCAATATTGTTCACATTCTCAAAAACATTTGAAATACTGTGAAGCATTAAAGTCCAAATCAATTAAAAACGTTTTTTCTGAGTGTAAGTGGATATTTAAGTTTCTATTAATGTAAGTGTGATTGTTTGTGTGTGTGAGTGTGTCAACGACAGTTTTGCTTTGCACTGCATTCAGCTATTGATGAGCGGGTATTTGTACTTGTCGTTCAGTGTCCTGGGCGATATTGTACATACAAACATATATATGTACATATCTATACACATTGAAGTCCTTGTACTTGATGATGGCTTTTCAAAGTCTGCTTGGCATTAAATCTTTCGTTGAACGTATCAACTTGGCGTTAAGTTATTTGAGTGTGGCCAGGCGCAACCGAAGACCAAAGACTGAAAGAGAGGAGCAGGAACAGCTGAAGCCTCTGATTTATAATTATGTGCCGAGCAGGACATTAAATGGCAGTCCGACTTTTCCCACTCCAACTGTTGTATGCGCCAAGTCAGTGAGTTATTTGAACTTTAAAATGTTTATGTTTTCTGCTCCAGTTAGCTGGGTACATAAATATTTGAGAATGTTGCGACTTAAATTCTAGCAAGGCAAAGCATAGCTTCTGTATGGATCTATTTTTGTTGTTGTTGCTTTTTTTGTTGTTGTTGTTATTCTGTTGGTTGAAAACGTAAATGCAAGCCGCTTATGTGTGTAATCCTCCGGTCAGCGGTTTATTCGGATTTCAACCAATACCACACACACAGTCAATTGTTTTACCTTGGCTCTTTTTATGTTCTTTTTCATAACGTTTTGTTTTTAGTTTTTGCCAGTTTCGGGCGTACAGCTACCATTTGCAATCTTAACTTTTATATTTTTGCCCTCCTTCCCTTTTCGCTTATATTTCATGCCAGTCGCCTGTCAGCTCTCAGTCTTAATCAAGTTGCATAACAGGCTCTAATTAATGAGCCAGTCCAGAACGCAAAGCTTTCATATTTTGACTCATAAAATACAATGTCTATCAATTTGTGTGTTCATAAAATTAGAAAAAAACCTCGACGCAGCCAAAAAAAAAAAAAAAACACTCGCTTAATTAAGTGATAAAATTGCTGCTATTCGGCTGGAAGTGATATAATTAATAGTCATTAGTTTCAGAGACAAACTCATTTGGTTTTTTCCTATTTTTAGTCATCCTTTAATTATAAACACAATTTTCGCTTTAGAGTTTTTCTTTAGTATTATTATTGTCATATTAGTATATTACAGATAACGTGCTTAACTTAACTCAATTGTCAATTCATCTAATGCCCATCTGTGGAAAACAGTTTTGCTTTTGTAACATCTTTCACATATTAATCATCTGGTTTTTCATGACAACAAACATTTACTGCAGAGTTTTTCTTTTGTTGCTTTATTTTTTTGATTAAGGACATTTAGAAAGCAGTTTTTGTTGTTGTTATGTTGCTAGCTTCGTTATCTTGAATCTCACTCGAACTCATGTAAAATGCGGTCCATTGCTTTTGTTCCCATGAAAAATGGCCTGTTGCAACAATGTTGCTCAGCGGGTCATAAAACTTGTGCAGCAACAAAATGGAGAAAAATAATACAACAACTTGGGTACAATCCCGCAAAATGCGGCACATTGCAGTTGCTTATCTACGCGCTGTCTATATTCTTAATTTTACCATCTCACTTTTTTTTTTTTTTTGCCACAACTCTCGTCCATTCTGGATGCTTGCTGCCCGGACAACTTAATTTTTCAAAGTGGACCATAAAGCAGTAGTAAACGAAGAAGATGCTGAAAAAGAAACGGGTGGACTACTGGAGTTTTCTTTTCTTTTTGTCATGTTTTTTTTTTTTTTTTTTTTTTTTTGTTTGGTGGGGTATTTCGTAATTAACGCCCGTAATAAGATGACGATTAAGATTTTCTGAGGCTTCTCCTTAAATTTTTTGTATTCTTTGTTTTACTATACTTTGCATTTCAGGGCTGGTTGCGATTTGGTGCTCGTGAAGTTGTTTGTTGCTTTTGCTCAGCCTCATTAATTTTAATTTCAGATTCTTCGCCATTTTACTTCGTTGGCAAAAGAAATGAAAACTATCCGTCAGTTCGAAAAGGGCAAAAATTAGCATAGATTATGAGAGGCTAGTGTCAGATTCCTCTGCTGCCATTCAAGTTTCTTGTGGCAGGAAAAGCCAATTGCTTGCAATGATAAAAAACTTTTCTGTTGCTGTTGCTGCTGATGTTTTGGATAAGTTTATTTGCTTGATTAAGTTGTGTTAAACATGGTCAAGCTCAGCAAGTGGTGAATAGAGAAACTAGAGAGAGACAAACATAAATGAACCATAAAACCCGAAGACATGAGAAATTAAAGATTGATGAAGTGTAGAGTGGTTAATGTTAAAGAGTCTCTTAAGCGACACATAATTTAATAAGTAAGTGAGTTTTGTGCTGAAAGAAAGAAAGAAAAACACGAACTTTTTGTTTGAAGCAATGTTTAATCATTTTGAACAATAACAAATCAATAAACGAGATAACTTGGGGATACTTAACGTTATGCATCTTTATGTTGCAGTTAAAAATCTTTGAGAAAATAATTTTTGTGCTCCATGTAGAAGTTATTTTTTTGCAAGTTGATTTTTATTATTTATTATCAAGGGTTTATCGAGTGAAGCCTTCATTAAACAATATCAATTTTAATACTGTCCACAAATGCTTCTTTTGGACAGTAAAAATCGTCAGCAAAGTTATTGCTTATAATATCTAGATTTCATGTGCAATTGTGGGGAACTCTCTTTTTAAAATGACTGGCATTCCATTAGTTTACAACAGTCTGCTAGTAGTACTGTAATTTTTATTTTTCAATTAGCAATTTCTCAATTCGTTTTGTAGCTTCGAGTGATGGCCACGTCGTACGCCAAATGTCTAAAGCACGCAGACAAGATTGCCTTTTCATTAAGACTCGGAACCAGGCGCATCCCCGTCGAAGTCTGCGCTCAAGTGCTTCATCTTTTTTGTTCGTTTACTGTGAAAGTTTTTTCGCATGGCGTTGATGGAGTGGTTGGGCTTGCGCTTCTTCTACTTCTCTACTTCACAACTCCCGTGGCTTGCTTTAGTTGCGCATCGCTTTATCATTTTGCATTCTGCATTTTTGCTGTTGGGTCCCAGGCTCGACCCACGCACACTTGATTATGTGCATTTACAGTGAAATTAATTTCTACTTTGGAGTTGCCCAAAAACAAACAAAAAAATTTGGCAAACGAGTAGAAACGAAAAAGTTTTATGTCGCTTGAGGCTTTGCACTGACAATTAGCAAAAGCAAAGACAAAAAAAAAAAAAAGATATAAAAATAAAAATTCTCTTCTTGGCCATAAAAGTTGGTACTCAAAAAATTGTAGCGAATGTTGCCATTTGTGAGAAGGGCCACCCTTGCCCTTTCAAAAAGAGGCGTAGCTTTTTCGGTTCTTGTAAGCCGCTTATCAAAATGCGTTTTTTGTAACTTTACTTAACTTTATTTTGGGCCGCCCAACTATTTAATCATATAAGCTATGCGTTCGAGTATATGAAATTTATTTTCAAACTTTTACCAAGCTTCGCTTTGCATTTGTGTTGGTTGCAGTCCAATGAAAAATCGGATTAATTACATGTGCGACAGAAAATGTTCGGTGGGTTTTTAGTCGCAACTTTGATTCGGCAAGTGTAAATAATCTGGTTTGTTGGCGGCTCAGCAACTTTGCTTTAGAGTGCATTATTAATAGATTGAAGTTTTTATCAGGATGTAACGACACAAAGTCATACTGCAGGAAGTCAAATGAAAAGCCTTCAGATCCAAGCAGTGTCTGATAATCACGAATCAGCTTGACCTAAATATATCGTTTGGCTCCCAAGATGTTGTAGACAAATGCACCGTTTTTGAACGATCCATACAAATTAACTGATATAAATACATATTCATTAACATTAAAGCTTTTAAAAAGTTTAAATTTATTATATAATTTTAATCTTCAACATGTGTTATGCGCTTGCTGATTTTAATTATTATTTCTAAGTATTTTTAACAAATTTAAATCATTCCAAGATTCTATATAAGTATGTTTCAATGTGCATAACAAAAGTCATTTTAAGTTAATATGCTTGTGATGTTTGTCAAACAAATTGAACAGTAATACAATTTTATTTACAACCTGTTACGGCGTCAATTCTAACACATACTTAAATGTAATATCCCGTAAAATGGCAAACCGAAAGGCCACCAGCACAGGAAACATACATAAAACATAACCCCAAAACGAAATGAATAATGAGCCTGGCAAAGGATAAAGCGCGGCCGCAACAGCAGCAAGGGCAACAATATACATAACCAGGCAACATCCAAAACCAACATCAAAAACAATAACAATTTCAACAACAAAGAGCATGAGAAATGGGAAGTTTGTGGAGCGAAAACCTTTTTATTGATGCTTTTATATGTCATAAAGTATTTTTCATAACATACTTTCAGGGTCAGACCAAAACATTTTGTAAATTATGCGCACAAGAAACAACATTTAGGAGACACACATACTGCCCTCATGTTCTCTATTTGGGGTCCACCTCGAGCTTAAAATTGAAAATATATGTAGTGTCATGAGCATTGAACATGAAAGCAAACACGAATGAAATTTATACAATTTTAACTCTTTTTTTTATATTTGGGTTTGGGCTTAGACCAGGGGACGTGCTGTGCATTCATTAAGTTAGCTCTTCAACTTTTTTCAACTCGCAACACGCAACACAAACTGACATACACAGCCCACCTACAAATCAGATTTCGATTTTAGACACACTCCACTTTGCATATTTTTATGCAATCATAGATGTGGGCTATTTTTTTGGTGTATGTTCTGTCAAATTAGCCAGAAACATGCGGTGAGTTCATAAAGACATCAATGAATATTCTGGCATGTTAAGAATTTCACAACGCAAAGTTTTCTGTAAAAACAGCTTAAGTTTTTGAATGCTCTTTAATCGGTTATGCAAAATTTTAAATAAATCATACAATAATGTACTACAAAAAATGGTTTTTTTTTGTAATTTATAAAAAGCTATAAGCAAAAAATATTTTCAAAATTCCTTTCCATAACAAAATGACCAACAAAAATGGTTTTGACGCTTCAATTTTACGTTTGTATAAAACATATTGCACTAACATTTTGTGAAGCTGATGAAGCAGATTAAAAGTTTTGAGACCAAAGTGGCACTGGAATTTGTTGCTGCTACTTTTATGCTTTGCATTTTTGTTATTGCTAAGCATTCAAAAATTAAACGTTTGATGAATGGTTTTTTGTTGTTTGTAATGCGTGCATAACTTGAAATTCTTGTTGGTTTTACATAAGCTGTTGATTTCAATGAAACTCGAAAGAGCACACAGAGCACACGTTAAACTTGCAACCGTGTGCTCAAACAATGTTTTTAACTATCAGCAAAACAAAATATGAAAATTTTACATGAGTAAAAATATTTATAAAAATATTTTTATTTAGTTTCTAGTTTGGCTTATTTATGCAAAAGATGGAATGATGGAACCATTCAAAAGTTATTTTCATATTTGACTGTATATTTTTATACAATTCTTAAATTATTTTTTTAAAACAAGTGGATTTATTGAAATTCTTTTATGAACAGTTTAAAATTACAACTTTTTTCTGTTGGTCAAATATTTGAGGGCACACGATATAAGCAATTTAAAATTATATCTACCAGAGTAATTTTCCTTCTTTATGATAAGCTGGTGATTTTTTTTACATATATGTATGGGAAAGTTTCTTATAACTTTCCGCTTGGTTTTTTGGCCTCACTGGTGCCAGCCTCAAACAAAAATGTTACGCATAAGCTCCACATCATGTTTGAGGGGCATTTATATATGTTGACGTTGGCAAGTTGATTGACATGCTAAGTCAAAAGCGCGTATACTTAATACGCAGAAGACGTGCTGCTCAACAGAACAAGCATAATAAACGTCAGAGGGACAGAAACAAGAAACAAATGCGAAGGGTTGCTGCCTCATGCAACACACATGCATCGAAGTGCCATAAGGAACATTTTGGCAAACTAATAAAGCAAAGACAACACTAAACAGAGGGAAAAACCACCGACAACTAAATGAACTGCAGCACATTTGTATGTATGTACAAAAATGCTGGGCTTGTCTCCGACGTTGTCATGCCCTAGAAAAACGCCACACACAACATGCACGACAAAAACAACAACCTCAAACGACTTTGGCGCCAGCCGATCGAGTGATAGACATCGCAACGCACACGTTCAACTTGCCCTAGGTTCGGGTTGGGGGGCTCATGGTTCAGTTTTTCGTAATTTTTTCGTTGGTCACAACCCAGTTACAAGAATTGCGAACGAGAAGAGAGCGGTAAGGAGGTTGGAACTTTGGTACGTGAGGTCATTTGGTAAATGTTTTAACAATTTAGATAAGGTTAACACATTTCTTTAGAGGCTCTGAGTCTGCTGCGACTGAAAATGTAGAAAAAGAGCATTGAAACTCACTGAAAATGAGCATAAAATTAGTTGGGTCAGTCGTTAGGCACACACACACGTCTGCGGATGTGACCAAAGAGCAGCCAGTCCGACAACGGATGCCCTTGACATCCACACACACACACACAAACGCTCTTACACACAGACTCATACAAAATGATATCATACAATGAACTTGGCCTTGCACAAAACGTTTTTTTATGTTGATAAGAAAAGCAAAACAGAAACCAAACGATACGGAACAGTATAAAAGGTGTTTTGAAAAATGAAAAAAAATACATTTGACAGCAGCTCATTTGCCTGTAATTTAGTGTTGAGCAGCGCTGAATGACTGATAACTAAAAGCAGACCGATGGGAGCCTTAAAAGGGTCAGCTATTTAACATGCAGAAAGGCCCGCAATGCTCATTATTTACTCAAATTTACAACTGCCAAATGTGGCATGTGCCATGAGGCATTTAGATTTGCCAAGCACTTTAAGGCATAGTTGGCCTACTCAGTTGCCTCTATTGTATTACCAATGTTCGAAGGCAGGCTAGCTACCAACATTAGGCTATAAGCCTGCATTCTTATTCGACTGTTAATGCGGTTTGCCAATTGCTTTTGAATACTTGTTCTAAAATTATTTAATTATTTCTTGTATTTAAACAACAAAATTTTAAAAAAACTTTTCAGAACCCTTATAATCAAATTGACTGTTGAGTAGGTACGCTCTTAAATAATTCAACTGGTTGCAGTACTAAGCTATCAAATGGCAACAAGCCCCAATAATCAAACCATCTGCAAGGAATGCTAAGCAAACGATAACGTTTTTAACAAGCGCTGCAATCAGTGTAGATATAAAGTAAATATCGAATTGCAATGCATCCTGCGCTCTCATATCAGAGACAGCAACTCCAACTAACCACATGAACTCAAATACACACTCAACCTGCAAATATCCCGAGGCAACGCATCAATTTACAACGTACAGCTGATGCCTTGTGCAGTCAATGTTTGCATCAGGAACTCTTTCTAAGCATCTTCTGAGATTGGGTTTAGTTATCATTTCACAACACGATGCTGCACGTAGTTTAACTTTTGCGTATTGATTATTTAATGTTGATAGAAACTACCCCCAAATAATGCTTGGCTGGCGAAATTAAGTAATGTTTTATAAACCAATGCTATAATCAATTATTTGTAAAAAAATATTATTTTAAATAAATATATGTAGTAATAAATTTAAAGATTTTAATGTTTAAATAAAATCAATACATTTATTTACGCATCTTCGAAATCGTAAGTGAAAAATTTGTTTTCTAAATGGATTCAATATTGGTTTATTTATGTGGCGTTTGGCTTGTGTGCCACTTAAACCAAGCTCTTCTACTTTAATACATTGTGTAAGCTTTTCTAGCGCAGCTCACAATATCCTTTAGCAGAGGATGTCTGCCATCTGCATCCTATTGAAATGGACAATGCCTACCGCAAGTTGCTTTTAACTGACATTTCCGTTGCTGGCCGCTTTTCGGAAGTTGTGCAGTACCATTGTGAACAGCTGCAACATAATGAAGATAAGTGATGCGATTTGTAACATGAATGTAAATAAAAAGCTTCACAAACAAAGAAGACAAAATCTTATCAGTGAAATTACCAATATTGTTTGATACTTCAAGGTTTTTAATTCACCTTAAGATATGAGTTCACAACATAAAATATTTAAATATATGATATAATCTCTCTTGTTTTAATATATTTTAAAACAGCTTGGTAATTTGCATATACTGTCCATTATTGTTTAAAATTGCCCGCACACAAAGTGGCCACAAATTGTGCCTTTATTGTACATAGTAATTGCAAATGAAAACTCTTAAAAACTTAGGAAAATACAGCTGAAATTTCTACCCAAACAACATAGGGCACTGCCAGTAGTCCCAGACAACGATCCATTCATTATGCAGGCCATGTGCAAAGTGCAAAGTATTCAAGTGGCACAAGCAAAACAGCAAAAGCAGAATCAGCAGCAGGAGCAAAAACGTTACCAACAAAATGGCGGCTATACTTTGGCGATACAACTATAACTATAGCTACGATTCTGGCAATGAACGATGCCACAAGCATTAGCATCACAACGATACAGACTGAAGAGACAGAAAGACAGACAAACAGACAGCCTGGCAGGCGAGGAAAATGGCAGAGAATGAAATCTCCATTGCGGTACAGAGATGGACATGCGAATATTTGTTGTTGTTGTTGCTGTTTTCCTTGAAAATTAAAACAGAGCAACGAAAATATGCTGGGCTCGAGTGCTTGAAATATATATTTCTCTTCTTGCCTTTGCATTCGGCTTGGCTGTTAGCGTTTTGATTATACTTTCAAATGAGATTTACACAAAATTTTGAGTGAGTTTTGAACGTGGCATAAGCTGCATGTATTTATTAAGGGCAACAACAAAAACACGGCAGGCAATGAATGACCCATTCAAAAGCAATCGCTGGGAGTACAGCTATTTATTAGCTGCAAAAGTTATTTACACAAATACTCAAAAATTCTAGCATCAAGATAAGTCAGATAATTTAAGTGAGAACGACGAAGATTATACGCTCTTACAAAGTGGATGGTTAAAATAATTAGATGTTGGTCAAGTTAGGAATCTCAGGTAAAAGTGCAAATATGTATGTCACATAAATATATATATATATATAACGACAACCGAACAATCCGCTTTTTTCATACATTTATCCCCTTACAGGAGTATATAAGAACGGTGCTCAAATGGGGTTAATGGGATTTTTTTTATTGTTCGATGAGTTCCTGCCCTGACCGGTGGTCAGAGCGAGTTTTGAGCTTTCAACTGAGAAATGGATTTAATTTTGCATGAAGTGAACGATTGACGAACTGACTGACTGACATTGGATAATCGAGCATTTGTATTGTGTTCGGCTATGTTCGTTTTCCCCAATTCGAATTTGATTCTAATTTGGAATTCATTTGTTTGCCGCAGCCGATTTACTATTCAGGCCATGTATCGAGTGCTTGGCCTAGCAATTTGATTTTTGATTTAACTTTGAGTTATTTTACAGAGAGAGTTGAAATAGCTAAGAGCTTTTCACTTGCAATTTTGCTTCATAAAACAACTGTGGTCTTTCATTACAGGGAAAGAAAAATTGAAAACGTAATGGAAGGAATTGTGCTAATTAATAAAACGATTTATGACTACAAACAACGTTCACTCAATGCAAGAGAGAAATGATTTTGGCTTAATCACCAAATCTATCCAGTTCACTCAAACAAAAAGTATGTAATTTTCGTTTGCTAAATGAAGCCAGAAAATTTGCCTTGACCTAAAGTATTTATATTGCTTTTAATTAGAAATTGTTGATATGCTCAGGGTCCGCCAGTAGATTTCGATTTTTGTTATTGGTCTTGTTCAGAACTAAGTTTTTTTAATAAGCAACAGACCTTACAGATACGAGTAAATTCCTGAATTTTCGTTAGCCCTTCCATACTAAACTGACAAAATAACGCGTTTAAAAACACAAAAGATTTGAAAAAAATTTTTCTTTTTATTTTAATCAACAAAACAAATCGACAAGCAAAACCTAAAGTGGTAATCTGTCATTTTTCTTCTTGACAAAAACATAATCCACTTTTTATAATCCTAAGCTGAGAGCTGTGTAAAAAAACTTTTTCCACCGTAGGAAAAGTATATTCTTGTGGTTGCCGTTTGCCTCCATTAAAGCGACTATTCTATTTCTTCCTTTTCCTGCCTCACATTCACAACTCATTCTTAATCTGACCCAACAGCTTTTTGCCAAGTTGTCTGTTTGTTTGAGGGCGTTTTCGGTTCTGTTCAAGCGCATGTATTTAAGCGATTTTGTTTACACGCGTGTTAAATGATATTTGGGTCGAGCTTCTACGCTCCATATGCAGCTATTGCAGTGCCCCGCATGGTTGTTCCACATCTGAACGTTCGTGTAAGTGGGTGTTGCGGGTAGATTGTAAATGTTTGGTGGCTCGAGCTTGTAGTTGTTGACCATATTCGTGAAAATGGGGGAACATGTTACACGCTCGTTTAAAATGAGTCAAAGAGGTTTGTAAGATTAACTGGAAACAGCTTTTGGCTTTTTTTTAAGCCATTAAGAAAATATAATAACATCTATTAATAGGAGTATTTATATCATGCAATCAATAATAAGGAAAAAATAAATTTAAGTTAACAATCAAAATCAATATGAAAAATTCGGAATCAAACAGAATTGATAATAAAAGCCCAAAAAACCTAAGGCCTAAAAAACAAACAAAACTAACTAACTAACTAAAATTTTTCTAAGTTGCAGTTCAATATCACACCACATATTAGTATTAGTATAAATTTCAGTTCCATTCAAATAAAAACAAAATTGTAAGAATGGTTTTTAAATTGTATCCGTCATTGCATAGCTGCAAGCTATCAGAACTAGTTCACCGTTTGAAACTGCCTCTAGATGAATTTCGCAATGAATAAATTGCAACGGTAGACAATGATTAAGCAAATCAACTTGAATTAACCGGGGGATATAAGCTTTTCAAAAAATGTTGAGTTACCGCATTGGAAACCATTGGCATTTGACTAAACCTGTGAACATGTTTCATGTCGTCTGGTGGACACATAACCTCAAAAGCAATTTAAGTTTTGGGCTAACAAACGTGCCTTTTAACCGCAAAGTTATATGGTGAAAGAGAGAAAAAGCGCCAAAACAAGCATAGCATAACTTAAACACAATCCACAACTTGAACAACACTGTTGATGTTTATAATGACGATGGTGATGATGATGACTATGTGAAGGCATACTAGAATATTCTAAGTATGTATAGAATCGGAAAGTTAGACAAGGCAAAAGTAGCAAAACAGAAAAAACCAACAACAAGCTGAATGTCTACACTAAACGTGAATGTGTAGCAATTTGCCAAGCAAGAATAATTGACTTGGCACAGTGTGTGAGGCGTGCGAGAGCACAAGCAAAACATTTTAGCAGAAGAGAGAACCAACTTAAAGGCACAATTCAATTTAAGCCCGCTTAAGTATGCAACACATTTTTGCACAACTAGTCGAGCCGCCCACTTAAGCGGCAAATGGCTTAGAAAAATGGGTCACGCGAAAAGCGCATAGTATTAAAATGAATGCGCTTAAATAAAGCCCACGATGATGGCTCTTAAGGTCATTATTATGATGCTGATGAGATCATGTTGATAGCCAGACATGGCCTTTGCCAAGCAATTGTTGCCGCTGTTGTTGCTGTTAATAAGTGGAACTTGAACGTCAACAACGCATGTGGCATGTGGCATTCGGCAACCCAAACGCAGCCAGCGATAAGATAAATTAATTCAAGTACCCCATCAAGCGTTAAGCCTACATGCCACCGTACTCTTTTCCTCCTCCCCACCAGCAAGTAAATTAATGAACGTAATTTTTTGATCCCAACCCAACTAGCCATCAAAGGGCCGGCCATGCATAATGATTTGGCCGTCGGCTTATGAAATACGAACGAATCAGCGAACAACGTTCATAGTCTCTCGTAACTGCCTCCTCAATTATATTATCGACAGCGACTCCGAGCGAGCAGTGTGTACCGTCAGCAGGTTAGGGAGCCCATGTGGCTGCTGGGTCTGGTCAATGCCATGTCAACAAGCCTAGGACACGCGTCACCAATTGACAGTCCTGATTTACCATCCATGCCAAAATGAGACCATGACAGAGTCTACACTCAGAGAAAATAAACCAATCAAATGTGTAGCAAACTTTCTTTATGTGAAGCTACTTAAATACCGAAAAGTTGTATATGCTTAAACTGAAAAAAAAAATAAGGTAATACTTTCAAAATGTGAAATGTATGATATTTTGCGACCAAATGAAATACAAACTCTTTTTCGAAGAACTTTAATTAAAATCATTGACAAATATTTTACAAAATTTAATCTCTACAACGTCGATTTCTCCCAGTGTGCGAGCACAGCATTGCGAATTGTCAGCGCGTGGAAAATTCCACTTTGCCAGACTAATTCAAGCCCACAGCAAGTAGCTTCAAAGACCTTACGCACCAATATGAACTGTAAATCGCAATTTGAACAAACAGTCGAGTAACCAAAATGATCCTAATTAGTCAGCATGAGTGTACGTCGTGGAATCTATTAATATGTTCAACATTCAGAAAATCTGACAATTGGATTCATTTTGTGCAAGTCTATGTGAAAGAATGATAATTGGATTATAACTAAAGGACATACTCTTTGATTTAAATATTTCGAATGATAAAAATAGACAAGAGGATTGTTTCATGTTTCATTTTATAACAGATTACGTTGAAATTCATGACTTAGTTAAAATTATTGAAAATATTTGTAGAGTCAAAACCTAATTAAGTACAACAAATATATTATATAAATAAAAAAAAAAAAAACATTCGCAAGCCAAAATATTTATTTTTCAATGTAATTTACATTGCATTTAATCAATTCAAAACAAACAGCCTAAACGCTTTCCCACATTCAAACCGATTATGTGTCTCATTGCCAATGGCACTTTAAATAGACAGCGAACAGTATCAACTGTCGTGCAGCTTGTGTGACAGACACTTAATTATCAGACAAATGTCACAAAAAGTCTTTTTGAATCAAAGTTTCGCTATGAGTTAAGTTTCGATGAGACTTTATTCATGTGAAATAAATTCGTTTATTTCTTTTCCTCTTGCCGTAACCCATTCAACTATTTTTTACTGTTATATACAAAGGTGCAACTTATTTTGTCTTTTTATTTTATTCTGATTTTTGCATTACAAATTTAGAAACATTCTTTTATTATGCTTTTCATATAAAAATAGTTTCATCGAATTCCAGCACTTAATGGTTATCCGTTGCCATTTTCAATAAACTGATACAATCTTACAATTTCTTCGTCACTTGACAATGTTGACAACCTGTGTGCCTGTCAGCTAAAGGCCAAGAATATTGCACCAATTATTCTACGGTCTCTAATTGCAAGAGTCCACATATCAAATAGTTGTTGGTCTTTGTTAAGCTGTGCATAATTTTTATGCAAGCAAAAATGGTTATTTGCCTTGTTAACAGCTGCGTCAGAAAAGCACTAGGCCATCATCTTCGCAACCAGATGCATATCCTATTGCAGGACCCCGGACAAGGACTCCAACGCTGACTCCAGCTTGGTCTTATGCATTCATGGCAGCCCCAACGTCATTGCTCGAGTGCAACAAGCAAAGGGCACACATACAGTGTGGGTGAAGTGCAGTGTAGGGCCAGTTGAAAGGATTAAGCAGAGATCCGCATCATACACACACAGACACCGCTCCAACCGCCTGCTGGACCACTTTCCACATCTCGTACACTCAACGCACAAGCACAAGAGCTATAATGCAAATATGCCATAAACTCAAAATGTCAGAGTAAAGGGCAACGGAGCAACGGAGCAACGAGAAACCAGAGACAGACAGAGAGGGAAAGTAGACAGCAATCCAAGAACAAGAGTAGTAACGAGTGGGGGTACCAGTAGGAGGAGGATAAGGACAATAACGGCAACATCTCAACATGATGTGGCATTGTTTTTGCTGTTGTTGCTGTTGCTTTGTAGATGAGGAGCGTGCCTGCGATTGATGGATGGCAACAAATCGGTGGAGAGAACAGAGCATGAAGCATGGAGCATGGAGGACCACAATCAACGTCATTATCGTATGGCATTGAGCGTGCTTAAATTGTCACCTCAAAAGGAAAATCTATATAGGGTGAAAATCCAAAGAAAGGGTGAGCGAGAATGGGAATGGGAGTGGAAGAGCAGTTATAATGAGCAGTGACAGCATGCGAAGAAAATTTTAATTAAACTTTTTCGGTTATTTTTTGTTGCTCGAAAGTATTTTGTTATTTAATTGAGAGAGGCCGAAAATCTGCTTAATGAAACATGCGACATTTTCATAAATCAACGTTCCTGAGTCAACAAAAGTATAGTCAGCACGACGACCAGGCTGAATAACAAGGACCAGCCACAGGCTTTCGGTCATGTAGATAGGAAATTGTCTCATTCAGTATTTGTCTTGTTTTCGTGTATTTACTTGGGCCTGAGTGCAGCTTAGTGCTCTATGTGGCAAGTAAATTGACTTAATTAATGCTAAATACTTTCGCAAATTGAGCACACAGGCAAATAGGATCAAAGTTAAATTGAATAAGCTTATATTTAGATTTAATAAACTTTTGCCCCAAAAAGTGCCTTTAAGCACTGAAATAGTGAGGCATGGTTTACATCACAAACGCATCATGCATCTCAAAATCTAAGCCTCAGCTGAAACTAAGCGGCTTACAATAAGCTTAATTTCTGTCGATTGTATCGAGTAGCCGACAAACATCATATGCCGACTTGACTTTTTTAACTCACAAAGAGCTTTTACGGGCTGTTAGTTGACCAAATTGTAATGTTCACCGAAGGTTAGGAGTCGATATAAATATAAAGTTATTGGCATTCTATAACTCTTAAAGCGATAGAACAACAATTTAATTTTCAAATACATTTTTTTCATAATGTTAAATTGTATCCTTAAAATGGACAATAGGACTATTATGTTACCTAGCAGTATTTAAATAATCGGAGTCATGATTATGATTTAGCTGCGAATAATTTATTATGTTTCCGACTAACCGGAACAAATCGAATACGCCAACAACATGCCAAACAGGGCCAAGCGTGAAACGGTTAATTTCGCCAGCAAGGATTCGCTTGCAGCGCACTATGTGAGACCACAATAAGCAACTTACATAATGAAAAACAATGTAAGCGATTTATGCCATCCTCATCATAACCCTAACATTGGCTTGTGGTGCCGTTTACTCTAATGAACATAAAACGTGTATTGGGTTTATTTTTTTCGATGCGTAAACTAGTATATCTACACAAACACTAACACTCAGGTAGAAAGAAGCATACATATAGTGTAAATATAGCTAGGGGGAGGAGACAGAGCATCACACATACCAACATATTAATTATGAAATATTAGTAATTGATGTGGCTGCTGTTGCTTCGTGAATGTTGCTAAATCACGTGGCGAAAGTTCATTTCGACAGCCAACAGTCGTTAAAATGAGCAATGGCCCAGCGACGCTTCGGTGTATCACGTTAGATTACATAGCACGTTACGTTACATAACTGACTGTTATAACTTTGTTGCTACCAACTAATTTCTGTTAATATCAGCACTCTTTGTTAATCATACTAGCATGAGCGCCCATCTTTACTTTGCATGGTTTGTAATGCAAGGTTTGTTTATGTATTGAAAGGATCGGTTAAACATTCATTGCAACAAAGTACTATGTACTCATATGCTAACATTGCTCGGCCACCAAACGTCTGTATTCGTATACCTACACCAGGCATTCCCTGACGCTGAAAATCTGTCCAACATTATCCAAAAAATGTTCTCAACCAAAAGTAAGAAACTTTCACATTTAATTTTCTGTTCTTAGAGACACCAGAAATGATTACAGAATTCAATTCAATAAATAGTTAACTTGAACAAATTATGCTTTCACAAAAGCAACTTTCCTCTGCATGGTCAAGCAAGTGGAAAAATACATATCATATATTTGCTTAAACAAAACACACCCGAAAACCGAGCATAAAACAAAATGAAATATTTGACAATAAATAAAAAAAGTGTCTTTAATTGAACACAAATAAATTGTTGTTCCAAAAAAAGACACACTTGCAACAATACCTGCACACAATGCATTCAAGTATAAGCCACAAGTTCAAACGTATAACAAAAGTATTATTTTTAAATGTGGTACAAGATAAAGAAACAAATTTCAATATAAAGCGAACAAATGCAAACGGTGCAAAGATTCTGACAACAAAGCAAAGCAAAAATGGTAGGAGACAGACACACGAGACTTTTATGAGGTTTCAATTTAATTAAAGATCTTAAACAATCGATTGGTATATAAGAATAATAGCACGTTAGATTAAAATTGCGCTATAAATTTGATTAAATGCATTTCATCCTTACGCATTTTCGTCCTTACAAAAACAATGGCTATCTTCTTTCCACTTACTGGAAACCCATTCGAGTGGTTAGCAATGAAAGGCACAAGCTGCGCCAGCTCACCCCTCACATCTCACCACCCCACAACCCCCCCACCAGCCCCCCCCCTCGTCATTTGAGGGTGTGTTCCCGTTGGCCCTCTCCCGGTGACGGGCCTGCTCTCCTTGCACGTTTAGCGTTCCGCTCGACCCCGAACAATGCAGTTGTCCTCTCACTACGCGTGTGCATTGCACATCGATAGCATCCCTGTCCTCTCCGGGCCCAAGCGTCCGGCCTTCTCACCGTCACCAGTTTATCGACACCATATTCTTATCCTCGTCGATCCTCTCTGGTTCTACCTCGCCCTCCTGCTGACAGGAAATGCGCTTCCTTCGCGTCCTCTTCGGTCGTTCCTATACGCCCGTTCCAACCCGTTGCTGGCTCCTTCACACGCTCAGTACCTCTTTATTACTCTCTTTTAACAGCCCCCATTACGTGGACGACACCACCTCGTGCCCGCGCTACGCCACCCGTTGTCCCCCCTCTGCCGGACGCTTCCCGCGCCGTGCGCGCTATTTCCCTCCGTTCGCGCCCTCCTTGTCTCTGCCGGCCTGCTCCCGTACTGGACAGTGAACTACTCCGTCTCGCGACCGGGTATGCTAGCCCACCTCTCCCCTTCGGCCGCCAGCTTTCTCATGAGACCTTCTCATGCCGCTCCTCTCCCTTCCCACTACTGAGCCCGTCACGACAAGTCTCTAGCTCCCCAATTTAGGGATGCACTCCCTTTCAGCGAAGACTGCTTATATCTGGATACATCACAAAGCGGGAGTTTAGTTCACCATTTGTCGGAGACAGTTGCCTCCCAATGGCCATCACCTCTACCCCGCGTATGCTCATGAGTTTACACCGTTGCCCCTGTCCGCGACCCGATCTAATTGTATCCGCTACATTCAGTCGCTCCTGACAGGCTAGTATCTACGACCCTTGGCGACCGCGCACAACCTGAGGCTGCCCGGTCTACGCTCATAGATCACACTCAACACACCATTAGCTTTCTACAGTCCCTCTCTCATACCTCATGCCAGCAGGCACGATCACTCAATGTGGCTCAGCACGCATCCCACCGCGTGGCGCAAGCAGACACAGAGGACCAACACAACCATTTCCCGGTTCCGAATACAGTTCCACCCCACACACCACCATGAGTGCATTTCATTCGTAGAGCACGCTCGGTATTCATAAGAGAAGTACCGACACCTCTCTCGCATCATCTCTTCTGATCTACTGCTCATCGAAATAACGCTGCACAACCCAAGTTTGCTACCTTGTACCCCATAACTGACGCTCCCTTATGCTTGGTAACTTTATAAGGTAAATCACTTTCTAGTGTCACCACAAACCTAAGCTCCTTCACGGGCCCACACAAGACTATCGAGTCTACGAACACTCCTGATGAGGAGGCTTGCTTCGCACGCGCAATACGATTGGCCTAACTTGGCAGTAACTTCTTTTTGATACATGGGCACCACTTAGAAATCTACACGTGTAAACACATCAAAGTATTTTTCCTATTTATTCCATTACCTATTGTCAATGCCTATCAGACATCTCTTGAGGAGCGTACGATCCAATGCAGCGGGCCGTCGAGAACCAAAGGCAGAGATAGCTTCATACGCAACAACTCATACGCCTAACACGCCCTGACCACAAAGTTACACCTGTCAATAAGACAGTACTAGACAGACGATCATGAATTACTCCGCCTATTCCGAGTCGTGAATGATTATCGAATGCTTATCGGGCCTAAGCTCGCGAACACTAGAAGAACCACCAAGGTAACATACGAAAAGGTGCGTACACGACCACCAGCCCCATCCCCCCCACACCATCACGACTGGCCAGCACCCCGCTCGCTCCCTCTACGGACCGAGCTAGCATGTATGTGGCGTTTGCAGTGAAGTCCTGGCAGCCCAACCCGGGTCTACCTAGCACGTGACGCTGCACCAGCCCATGGCTTGTCCTGAGCCGGAAAACCGACGCTCCCCCAGATCGACACAAAGCACTTGTGGCCACATACCCGACTGGAATGCTATGCCAACACACAGAGGTGACCAGAGAAAGCACCAGCGAGCGACGGTACCGGTGTCGGCGAAGTGAGCAATCCTAGGCACCTTACGAGTATAAACACCGCATAAAAACGCCTCCAGGCTGGTGGCATGCAACTTTACGCGGGACAAGTATATACAGTAAACACATTACTCCACACCATTTCAAAAAGGGAGTTATATTGATTGAAAAAATACTCCTTCCACAAAATAGTAACTATACTTATGGAGTCTTCGTTTGATATTCTTACGATGCGTCAGCTTTACCGCAGCATTCTCCTTAGAGTAAGATATGAAACATAAGGTCAATATATTCCACTTGCCACTTTAACAAGTCTCCTCCCACCACACCTACTCAAGGCTTTATAAAGTTAGTTGTTAATTACATCCATACTCCAAATGCTGTTGTGGTTGACGTACGCAGACGATAAGTGTGAAAAGCTCGAGAGAATACTCGGAGTTCGCTATATGAGAATATGCACCAATAGACCGGTCACTGTCCATCACACGAAAAATATACCAAAGGCCACGATTAAGATATTAACTAAATACGGAAAACTTCTGACACCTAAACCGATCAGATGAATGAAGCGCCGTCTTTGACCAT
>JARNME010000012.1:24168475-24197613 GCA_030179655.1 Scaptomyza flava
AATGCAAAGAGGTGTATTTAGTAAATACATACGTGTCATGCAACCGATTATAAAATCATCATTTAACACATTATGTCACCCTCCCACAGCCAGAGCAGGCCTGGGCGACACTATGATGAGATGTTCTCGGCTATGACCTAAGCCTCGACGGGATTTTGGGTACCGACCTCGACTTTGTCAGCTGTGTCTGATGAGAATGATTTAATGACGTCGTGTTGATATATTACACTCAACTAGTGCACATTTTTGGCCATTTTTATAAAGCCATTACAAAAGGTAGACAGAATCAAGTTGATTGAATTAACAATCTAGTAGGTGGTGAAAGTTTAGGATGTATATTTTGAGGCTAACAATTCGAAGCTTTGTGTGAAAATCATTTTCAATTCGACCGGCATCCAAATTGTTACAAACAAAATTAGAAAAAAAATTATATATTTAAAAATTTTATTTGCATCGAAAAACAAATTTTTTTCTATTTCATTGAAATAAAATGTGTTCTCCGTGCGGACCGTGCAGCCCCTGTGATCCCTGCTGTGGACCTTTTGAGTGCTCTCCAAAATGCTACAACTCGGCGCAACTCGAAGCCTTGCCGCAATGTGCACCACGCATCCCGCCTCCCTTTCCCAAGTGCATAACGGTACAGCAACCTCCAAGATTAATATGCAAGAAACGGGTGGTTTTTACGGAAAAGATAGTACCGGAGCCCATGGTTGTGAATCGTTGCAGGCAAATCACGGTACCCAAAGTGGTGGATGCTACCCGGGTCATCAAGGTGCCCAAACTGATTTGGGTTTCACAAATGGTTCGCGAACCTAGAGTGATCTACTATCCCTCGATGATACCTGATCCGTATGTTGTCTGCTATCCAAAGAGGATTTGTGAACCAAGAGAAGTCTGCCAGTCAATATTGTGCCAGCCTAAGCCACAGACCATTGATATACCTCCACCGAGGGAGTACTGTTGTTACCCCAATGGGCCGATCAACTATAAGCCCAGTGCAGCTTGCCCACCCTGTCCCATTGGACCGTGTGCTCCGGGTGGCGGATGTTGCCCACTTCCCTGCTTCTCTACCAATCAATATCCAGTGAGCGAGACGCGTTGTGGTCCTTGTGGACCCTGTGGACCTGGTGGACCCTGTGGTCCTTGTGGGCCTGGTCGCTGTGGACCTTGCGGACCCGGTCGTTGCGGACCTTGTGGACCAGGTGGACCTTGTGGTCCTTGCGGTGGATCTTGTGCTATTCCCAATTGTGGACCATGTGGACTTACTATGCCTTCGGGTCCCTTTGTACCCGGTCCATGTGGACCTTGCGGATCGGGCTGTGGACCCTTGGCAAATGGACCATGTGGTCCTCGTGGACCTTGCGGACCGTGTTCACCTCCCTGCCCTTACGAATCGCCCGAATGTGGTCCCTGTTATCCCTGTGCACCAACGCCATGGAATACGCATTGCGGACCAGTTGGACCATGTGGTCCTCAAGTTCCTTGCGGTCCCTGTGGTCCATGTTAGTCATGCTAAATTCTCAAGTTACCTGCGGTCCCTGTGGTGGTTTCTGTTGAGCGTCATCCTTGTATATAAAACACATTTGATATTGACCACAAAGAATATTTCGTGAATAAATGAAACAATTGGTTTTGTAAGATTGCAGTTTTATTTTTCTAAAAAAGCGTTTAAACAACGATATATCTGAGTGCAAGAACTCACGCTTTCTACCTTTATCCTGTATTATATTCCTCAGTATGTACGAAACCAGTGCGAACTTCTAAGAAAGTATCCATGTGTCAAAAAGCTTTGCAGAACTAACATATCACATATAATGCGCATTTGCTCAACTATCATATGGGAATTGTATTAGTTTAAAGGTTCGCGTGACCTAAATAAACTTAACCCGCATAAAGTGAGATAACATACAAGTTGTTCCGTAACTCCTTTTTCTGCCACAGCGACACAAAAGGCAAACTAAGCAAGGGAAGAATTTCTGTGGCCGCAGCAAATGCAAACGTCGCACTCAAAACCAAGATATATCCTTTGGGAATCCTGAATGACACTAAGTAAAAGTAATTTTCTAACTATGTCTCCTGTCGCTTGCTTCTATTTCTTTTCTTTTTTATTTAGTTTTTTTTTTTTTGCTCCTACTTAAAGGCAAAATCCCAAATGCAACTTTCACTTGGCATCGTGTGACATTAAACTTAACGTGAAATTTTTTAGCACCTCGACTTCTTTGTGTTTGTCTGAGTTTGCTCAGCTGGAAAACTGCAAAAAATGCGTCTTGCTATCGTTTGCTTTAAGTATTTTATTTCATTTTATTCGTAGACCGGACGATTTTTGCAGCAGTGTTGAGCAGCAGTTCAGCGATTTGCAGCACTGCTAATGTCAGGTCATCAAAGCTGAAACAATTTTAAGCTTAGCTCTTAGTTTATATGCATTTCTTAGAAGTTTTTACTTCAAAAAACTGTCAACCAGCAGAGCAAGTCGTGTGAAAGAGTAGAGAAAAGAGAGGGGGAAGGTTGTAGGAGGTGGATATGGACTCTAACTAGAACTGCGCGCTGTGCTGTCAACACGTCAGTCGAGTCCAAAAGCAATTTGTCAACCAGTTGTGATTGACAGCTAAAGCGACGTAGCTAAGCATGAAGTGCCCCCAAAATCCATACCTAAACAAACACACGTGCACTCAAAAAAAAAACTCGATCATAAAATTAGAACACAACTACATTTATTTATTAAGTTTTACTTATTTCTTAAATTTAAAATATAAGCTTTCTAGCTATCAAAGAATTTATTAAACAGTAAGCCATTTCCGAAATGTAAGTTAGACTTTTCTCTAAGTGCTTACACTTGCATGTATATATAAACAACCATTTAGGGATGGACATCTAGTTGAGCCGGAAATGCGCAACATAAACAAAATGGCGACAAACACACACACACACTCTCACATACACAAAAACACAAGCACACTTGTGTTTCCATCTATTTTGCTATATAAACCAAAACGCCATAGGCGCCTGTCAAATGCTACACAAAAACAAAAACACAAGCACAAGCACACACACACACACACACACACACACACACATAAAAGAAGGACCCCCGCAAGTAAACTCAATTGTTCAATATATCGTAAAGGCAATTGAAGCGTTAAAATTAATATTCAATTATGCTTAAATAAGTTTATCCACATTTTCCTGCCAGCCATTTTCGGCCAAGAAAGACCCTGCTGAGACTTCGTTTGTTCAACCAGTCGCTACAATTCAATCGATATTTCTTCAGGTGTTATCAGGTTAACATAAATACATACATTCAACTATCCACAAACTTTGTACGTGAATTAATATAGCATACTTTAGGGCCACCTGGACATACAAATTGAAATTGCCAGAGGGCTCAGAGCTTATCACTAATAAATGCATTGCATTGAGTGCCTTTAATAAGTTTTAATTTAATACAGCTTGTTCGCAATATCCTTCCCAGCTGCCCCTCGTTGAGTACAAATTGTGCACCTACTTTGATTGGCATTGATTAAGGAATTTAGTTTGTTTTGTTTGACAGTTGATTTTGTGTGTGTCTTTCTGGTATAGGCAGAATAGAAAGATAATTAACGTAGTTATTGCCTTGGGGCTTATTTTGAAATTAGTTTAATATGATAAATATATATTATTGAAAGGTCCATTGGGCCTATACCTATTATAAACTAAAGTATAGTCTATAATACTTTAAAAAGTCATATAATTAATATTACAGCTTAAATCATGAGTACTTTTTTCAGTATTTAACAATTTTAACAAGCAAAGATTTAACAAACAGAGTTATTTAAATCGTACCAAAAAAATTCAAAAATCAAGTTGTTTCTTTGCATTCAAATATGTAATAATTAACGGAATCATTGCCTTTATACATGTCAACGGTATATACCCCAATGAAAAAAAAAACACACAAAAAAAATTAACACTTTTAAAGTCAATATTACTTTAGTAGTCGCATTCAAAACGTGTGTTGGACTCCCACAAATGAAACATTTTAATTGGTGAGGCGTTGCTCAGCAACCATTGGAAATAAAATGCATAAATTGCATTAAGCAATGAGAGATATCATAAAGCATCAGAAATCAATATTCTTTTCATAATGCTGATTATCTGTTATTGTAAACATTTTCAGATTTATACTCAAAGCCATTGCAGTGACAAACGATAAAAAAAAATAACATACAGACCAAAGGAATATCATTTATGGTCTAAAAGCATCTTTGTAAGTCATTATGGGGTTTTTTATGACAGGAAGTTTTCGTCTTGCTGACCCTCTGTGATCCTGTATGTCCTATTGAAACGGACTGACTGTAAAGAAATTTTTTGAATATTGAAAAGCGGGCATCGGACAACTTTAACCTGCAAGCTGAGTGAGGTAAAAAGTTGATAAGCACATGTCTTTTGTTTTCGTGTGGCACGATGGATGTGGCCACATAAATGCTTGTAAGCTAGAGGCTCAGCTGGGGATGGGCTGAAATGGGGTGAAGCAAGGTGAGGTTGAGAGGTCAGCAAGTGTCGAAAATATAATTAGAGAGCCGTGGCCATAAAGGAAATTGAAATTGTTAGTCCCTTGCTCCTGTCCATGTCTCTGTACCAATCCTTGTCGCTGTTGCTGGCAGCAGCACATTTCAAAAATTTTAATTTAAACTTTTGCCACATTTACTCATTAGCGGCAAGTTTTTGGCCATATATAGCATAGTACTCTCGAAGACCCATACACGCGCACATAAGGGCTGCTCCCAAAACTTGCAGCTCAACAAGTTTTGCTTGCTTGGTTGCCCCGGGTAGCGGGAGTAACTAATTTGCCTGTGATTTGTGTTCGTGTGTAGGCAACAGCAGCAGCAGCAGCACCAGCAGCGCAGCCCAAGATTTATTCGAGTTGACTAAAGTAACATAATTTGCGAGTAACGCTAACATTGCCTTACCCCCAACCCTAATTCTATTCACAATGCAAAATGGTTGCCAACTTGAACCAAGTTGTGCTGCACAAGCAAAAAATAAAAAATAAAAATATAAGTATATGAATAGAAATATACCAAAAATGATTTAAAAACTGCGCCCAGGTAGGCTCAAGAATCAACAATGCTTCACTCCTTGTTGCCTCCCTTTCTTTCTCTCTCTCTCTCTCTCCCTCTTTCTTTTTCTCTTTTACCCATTTGGCGGAAGTTTGCCGTAAATAACTTTTTTCCACTTAGGTTCGCGACGACGTTCAGTTGCATTAGTTGCATAAGTCGCTGAAGCGCAGGCCATAGCTCTAACTCTCGTTGTGTTGGCCGACTTCAGAAAGTGTTCGCTGCTGCTGCTGCTGCTACGAGAACAACCCAGCGCAGCCCAAGAACATGGGTAGGACATAAATCATGCATGCTTTGTTCGCAGCAGTATACGATTGTGTGTGTGAGCTTTGTGTGTGTGCACAGAGTATATTTTAGGCCGATTTCCTTTACATTGCCATGCCATTTCATATGTCATCTGAGGTCATCAAAAGCATTGTGCCCATCATCATGATCAAAAGCAACAACACGGAAGAGTAAATAAATGTTGTGTTAAAAAATTTGATATACGTCTCTTTCAAACTTTTTAAAAAACTTAGTTTTATATAGCCTACTTTGTTTCCAGAAATTTAAAAGTAAAGTCTGTTATAATAAATATACGAGACTCGAATCACTTCAATTTCCTTCTGGTCTTCACTTTAAACTTTCGAGTTATAACTAACAAATGTTTAAAAAATAAAAATAAAATATTTTAAATTAATAAGAGTTATTTAATTTTCATTATAACAACAAGCACTTACTTTTCAGCAAAATAACTGAAAACTATTATATATTAAAGTTACTCTTAAAATAAACAGACCCTAATAACTTTTACCTTTTTTGTTTTTGAGCGGTATTAAAATCAAATAAAAATCGATGATACGCCTCCTTAGCGATAAATACTTCATGTCAAGCACCCTATAAATGGGTGAAGAAACCATACAGTTAACAGGCATCATCAGAGAGATGTTACTCTGAGGGTCATCCAAATGTGGATGTGTATGTAAGTATGTACAAGATCGTTAATGTAACTCATGCCAAAATGACTTGGCCAACGAGCGGCAACAAAAAATTTAATAGAGTACTTAATGCGCAAAATATGAACATAAATGTTGTGACCAGCCCCACAAAATGTTAAACGCATAAAATCTAGCAGCAAGTTGCGTGCGTCTTTTGGCAAGATGGGAAGCGACTAAGGATAAGGGAGAAAGGAAGCGTGGCCCCAATTTAATTGCGTTTAAAATTGTGTGAATTGAATTTTTAACGCCCATTTGAGCACCATCCGCCCACATACATGAATAGTTATTTACACGCATGTAAAGAAAGACATCTAAAATATTCGTTTGCCCTCTTGTTATGTGGCGTGTCGTAGGCCATGCTTTATCTGTATAAAAATGTTCCCAGACTATCTAAAAAGCTTCAACTCGGTTGTCCAGTGTCCTTGCTTCAAAACTTAGACGCATTATGCAGACAAATGGTTTTATAAATTGCTTTGCGTGTTGGCAGTCAGCCTGGCAGTCTTTCTATCTTTCACTTAAATTTCTCACTTACCCTTTCGCTTTTGTGGCTGTGCATTTACATGTGAATGTGATATATGAGTCGCTGCTACACCATCAATCAGTCCGTCTATTGGCAAATAGCGTGCTTTGGGCGCCTTAACTGGCAACTGCTGACGTCGCCATTGCCATCGACACGGATAGCGTTGCATTTACGCACATCATTAAGCTACGATGACTCTGACACTTTCATGAGAGGGAAACTCTTGCCACATATATGTACATGTATGTATGCTGTAGCTCGTGCAATCCTGTCACGCTGTTTGTTTATTGTCAGCTAACCCTTCGACTTGTTCGAAATGCAATGCATGATACAGCATTTTATTCAATGCTGTATGTATTTTCTTAAATGGATTTGATTAAGCTAATGATTCTTTTAGCTTTACTGCTTTTTGCGTCACACTTTAATTGCATTTTCTAAAATTATATTAGAAATTTTTATTGCATTTCACCATTGCAACACATATTCAAAATCCCCAATGCACTCGTTTATTGGCTATTTATTCGAATATCGATTACAAATTCTCAGAAAATGTCATAAAGCTAAAAGGAATTAAATAGTACACAAATCGCTTTTCTATGCATATCTATATTTTATATGAAAAGTTATAATTATACCATTTATTCATAGATGTTTGTCAACTCAACCATAAAATTCAATAATCAAGCAATTTTAATAAGCGCAGTCTCCCATTTTCTTTATGGCGCACCAAAACTCATCAGCTTGAAAATTACCATCATCAAAGTGCTGACAGCTGAATGACAAAATGCTTTCCGATTCGCCCGTGTCATGGAGTTAAACTCTCTGTCATGGAAACAGAACATTAAAACCAAAAGCCCTGCCTTCTCGAATGCACTCTCGTGAATAGCATGCTCAATCTACTTCTTTGATTAATTGCATTCAGTAATGGCAGCACAGCGATGAGCTTTATATACAAAACTATGGCAAAGGAATGCCAATCATATTTAGTTATATTTCAAGTAACAAGATTCATTTGAAGTCATTTGAATGGTTAAGCTCTACAGTTATAAGCTTGAAATTTATTTTATTGAATTTGTGTAGTTTATTTGAATCAATATAAATATATATTTCCTTTTTGTCATTGTTGCAAGCAAGCAAAATGTAAGCATTTTGTAAAAATAAACATGAAGCTCAGAAAATAAATGTCTAAAATACAATTTAAAAAACTTTATTTATGATTGAGCAGTTCCTGGACGAGTTTCTGTGCACATCAGCTTTTTAATGTGAAAAGCATTTAAGAGCCACTCTGCGCTTGCAGCAAAAAATGTCAGTAAAGAAAAAGCTAAATTGAAAGAACTTAATGGCTTAAGATTCCATTGAACTATGCCGTTCCAGCAACTAATTCCTTCGAATGTCCTGCCACTTTTTCGACGCCATGTTGCTCAGTGAAATGACAATTGATCTCTTCCCTTGTCGGCTCGATTCTCGGAATCCAGAATACAAGTACTGAGAGGCCACGTGGAATGTCAAGTGTATATGTGTAAGCTGTTAGTTTTTTATTTTGTATTTTTAGCTCGAGAGAATAAATGAAATTTACGATTTTGCTTCAAGCAGCCACGCAGCCTGATCCAAATGCTTTTGACGCTACTTGTAAAAAGAGGGTAGTTAAAGTTTCAGTGATGCGTGGCCGTTAACAAGTCAATGCGCTTTTGAAGTCCCACATACACACACACCCACACAACTACACAGAGTGGTAAGACTATAAATGCGCATATAAAAACTTTAATGCCCCGAAAAATGCCGGAAAAATGACTGAAAAATCAAAGGGCATTTTTGTCTTTTTCCCTTTCGAAACATCACTTTTATGTGTGTTTGCTTTTTTTTCGAACGTAGTATTTTTGCACAGCTTGACTTTTATTGCGGGTGATGTTGTTGTTGCTTTATTTATAAATTTTTTTGTTCTTGAAATCGTTAAAATCGGCAATTACTGTAGTAAGTGCTGTGAACAACAGCAGTAAAATAAAAGAACACATAGAGGTCGACAAGTAACAAAAACACGACCATCACAAATACATTCACATGCAAACTGAAACAAGAATTAATAAAAGTTTATTTTTCTTCAACCAAAATTGAGAATAAATTCAGTTAAATATTAAAAATAAAGAAGTTATTGCGAAATAAAAAGTAAAAACGAATAAATAAGCGAAAACCCCCTTCAAAGACCCTTCAAAGCATATCAAATGCCTGATCCTGATGATCCCATCTTACTAATATCGAACATATACATTTAATAGTAGAATAAATGATTAAGATAATATCAATATTGTTTTGGTGTCCTGATTAACACGTCACAAACAGTTGACATTTCTGTGCTTCAGCAGTAATTGAACCTACCCGCAAGCTTCTCGGTTTACTTATTTACCAATTGAACATTTTGTGTCGGTTTTAATTAAACTGGTTTCAAATCAATTATAACTAAACCACGAAATTTATTTACTGATGATAGCATTTGATTTGTTAATGTGAGTAGAGTTGCTTCTCAATATATAAATTACACATTCATTTTTTAAATATTCAACTCAATCCATTGACATTTTGTAGCTTTAACGCTTGTATCTAACAAAATGCAGCCATTATTATACGATTCTTAATGTGCATGGAATCCTTTTTGGCTTTTTACCATTGGATCTTACACTCATAGGTGTATGGGTAAGTATTTATGTATGTTTGTTTTGCACATTGTGTTTGTTTTTATTTTTATTTTTATTTGGTAACAGTTTATGCCTTTGTTGTCACTTTTTTATGGATCCATGCTGCTCCTTTGTCTCTGTCATTGTTGTTTTACAGCTTTGAATTTTCGCCCTTACACACATTAACAAACAAGCCCACACACACTCCCACAGACATAATACACACACAAAAACACACACTCACATATATGCATTTCAAATTAAGCTTTTGATAGTCATTGGGAACGGCGCGCACTTTGGTAATAAAAGCAAAAAGTGCATAATAAGATTCATGAAAAGCATTAGCACATGCGACGTATACGTAATATGCAACTATGACTTTTATATTGGCATGAGTGTTTTATTGTTTCTGCATTCAAAGCTTTATGATCATGTGTAACTCGTAATGGATGGGCTAAAAAGTTAGTATTTGTATGGACAACTTCAATTTGGCATTTTTACATGACTATAAGATTGATTTTTTTTTTGATAAAAAGTATAAAAGTAGCACAAATTTACTGAAAATTTATTTGTTTAAAACATTTAATGGCTTAACAATAGCTTATATATGAATTTTATAAGTCAATGCATGTTATTTCATGTTTCATACATGTTTTGGTCTACCGTTAATTCAGGATAACTTTAAATTTTGTTAAGTGAAAAGGATTTATGTTTTGTAACTGCAAAATTGAACGCTTCGCTGCCATCCATTTTTTCATTCAAGCTATGGCAATCAAAAATATATGTATTCAAAAATAAAAATTGTGAAGAACATTCATTAAATTGTATGTCGATAACTTTTTCAATTATCAGACTAATAATAGCCGAGTGTCAAAAAAAAAAATCATGATTTAATGAATGGATAATAATTGACCTGCACAACAAAATGCAATGCACATGTGCGATTTTATTCAGATAAACAATATTTTTTTGTATGTTTTATGAACTTCTTTACAAAAAAAAGTATTAACACAAAAAACAGGGCAAATAAATGAACATTTTTTCTCATACTTTGTGGTTTGGCTTTCAAATTGGCTGCACCCAAAAAGTCAGAAAGCAATTTTTTGTTTGCATTTGTAATATTTTTCCACTTGAATAAATCAATCAATAGAAATGCATGCAATGATGAATTATTGAAACGCAAGTACAACACAATATTGTTATTGCCAATAAACAAAAAACGTTAAAAAATAAATAAAAGGCATATTATAAAAGCCCAATAAGCCCGTCGACCAACAATAGCATTAAGAATGTTTTTGCAAAAATTTCCGCTTGACCAAACCAATTAAAATCATAAATTTCCAGGACCTGCGGCAAAATATCGTACAACTACATCAACAAGTCTTTTGCATTTATGCTACACTCGCACACACACAGACGCAAACTTGCACACGCATTGAACAATACATGTAAGGCGCTGTGGGTGCTTGCTGTTTATATTTCGCAGATTCACATGAAATATTTTTGTAGAATTCATAAAAATTTCACGCCAGAACGCGTAAAAATACAAAATAGTAAATACGAGTTATTAAACGCAAAGAGTTTCTGACTAACAGCTACCCTGTTAATGGGTCAAACTAAGTTATAAAACCTTTGTTTATTGCTATTTATTTTCATTTTCATACAGCTAATAGAATAAAAATAAGCTACCAAGCTTAATAAGAAAATCCTATTGCAATAGCTTTAAAGCTCACACAAATGAATTAAACTTAATATTCTTACATATTTCTAGTATTGTACCCTGTACGTTTAAGTTGTTATTAAAGGGAGTACAAACATTTTTACAGCAACCATAAAATTATATACCGAATATTTAAGGTATTTATAGGCAAGAAACTTGAGGCTTATGAAAGCAAACGAAATTGAAATTTGCGATGAAAATTTATATCAATACTCTTCCATGAATGTGCTAACTTTTCCTTAAATTGATAAACATTTGTTGGGAAGTATAGTAATGATTAAAAATCAACTATATTTATTGTTTAGCAGCTTCAGGTTTAATGTGTAATGAAAGACCTATTTATTATTATGACATTAATTTAGAAGTATTCTTTAAATATACTAGCAACTTTTTCTGAGCTTACTTACAAATAATTATTGTACTCTTGAATGGCAGAAACAAGTGAAGAAAGTATTTTATACCTGTATTAACCTCTGGCAATTTTTATGCAAGAAATTAAGAAATATTCAACATCATTTCAACACTCCAGTTCAAAAATTCTATCATACGTAAAGAGAGAGGGTATAATATCTTTAACATAGATACGAATATTATTTTTCGCTCTTAAAATTCAATAGAGCTTCAAGAGTTTTAAGCTATGTGGTAAACATACGCCACACCCAATCGATCAATCAAAAGGCAAAAAAAATTTTTTTTGTAAAGAGTTTCCAAAAATTGTGGCAATTAAATGTTAGCTGTTAACCTTTGACTAGTTCGCCAATTAAGTTCCACCCTAGCGCATATCCAAAACGAGAACAATGTGGTAAATCGATGCATTTGCCATACAAATAGTAATAATTGCTTGGAAAATTGTTGCTCTTAAAAATACATCCGCACATTCTCATGGGAGACATAAATGCTGAACCTTCCCCCGTTCTGTGAGCGTGTTTGCAACTTCCGGTTTCAACGCAGCCATTCATTGAACTCACACCAATACATACATACACTAGGGCATACACTTACAGGCATATGTGATCATGTTGGTCGCCATATTGTTTTGGACATGTGCATGTTTTTGATGTCAAGTGGCCGCTCTACTTGAAAACATTCTCTTTTTTTTAACGTTTTTTGTTCGATTTTACTGCTGATGTTGTTGCTATTGTTGCTGCTGTTTTTATTGTAGTCCTTTTGAATGTTTGTCCGGTTGTTGCTCTTGGCCCTGGTGTTGTTGTTGCCATTGTTTTTTTTTTTTTTTAGCTGTTGGCTCGAATTGCGTCCATGGCGTCAATTTTGTTGAAGTCGTTATCAATTAAGCGACACGTTGCGTACGTAGCCAGGCACAGTTGGCTCCAATTGACTGAACAGAAATGCCAAGGGTGGGTGGGTGAATGAAAGGACGAGGGGTTTGCTAGCAATCGGGTCAACCGAACTTGCTTGGAACTTGTGCTTGTGTGTGTTGGTCACAATAACAACTTGCAATCGTCTCGAATAGGCCTTAAGGATATAAAACGATTTAAAGTTATTGCTCTACAAATTGCTGCCAATTGTTGTTGCTCACTTAAGTATGTGCATACATTCAATTGTTTTGAAATTAATTTTTCACTAACTGAGTTCCAAGAAATTCGAAGAAGAAAATTGGTCGTCCTGAATTGACTTCAGCTCCACACGGAATTGTGTTTAGGACAAAAGTACAAAGAAAATTAATTCAATAAACTTAAAATCTGCTTAAGAATGCCTAAAACGATTTCAAAAGGTTTTCATTAACAATCGAAATAAATATCGTTAGGGATTTAAAGATATTTATAAATACACAAATAAAAACTAAGCTAAATTGAAAAAAAAATTCAATCGAAGCAACAGCAAAACAGAAAGTAAAATATGGATATTGCTGAATATTTTTTTTACCTTTCTAAAGATTTATATTGATAGTGGAATTAAGTTTCACTTAACCGCAGCAATCCTGAAGGGGTCGTAACGATTTTTAAAATAGTCAAATAATTATACTGAATATGTTTTGACAGTTAATTTATGACCTTTGTTTACCGCCAGTTTCTTGCATCTGCTAAATCCTATTGCAATTGCAGCTTGATGATATCAATCAGTTCGAAAGTAACACAATTTTTAATTAGAGCAATTTCTCTGTATTATATTTGAGTTATTGGCGATTCCAAAGCTTGTTTGTCATGGCTAGACAGCTAATATATTATCTAGTCTTATTCCGTTGTCATTGCAACCTGTTGTTGGAGGTGATTATCACCACGTGTGTCTTCCGACAAATATTTAATGGCAAGTAATGTAAGTAAGCTCAAAGACACCAACAAGTTTTGTTGTGGAAAACAACACGCCACACTTACATTCACACACACAAGCTGAACAGACGCCACACCCACAATTATGCACGTCAAATTAACTGTAACTACAGCTTGTAATAGAATCATGTGGCCCAGATGGTGGTAGAGCGATAGAGAGAGGGGAAGAGATAGGGGTGGCAAACACGGCACTGTTGCAGACTCCATAAATCTTGGATGCGGCAACACAGAATCAGCGACCAGTAACTAATGATGTTCATAATCAAAGGCGCGTGTAAAAAGATAATGGCAAAATGCTGATTAACAACACCAACAACAGCAAAACTGGGTTGAATGAGTACAAGCTTACATGCGGCAACGGACATGGGGCAAGGAAAAACTACTTATACACTCAGAAAATTATGTAATGCATTAAATAATTTTTCTACAAATTTAAATGATTTTACATTTATTGACGATTTGTAATATAAATAAATCTATTTGACACACTAAACTTTATTCATCGTACAATTATTGTGTTATGTAAATAAACTAAAATTCCAAAAGATATACTAAAATTACAAAATAACACCTTGAGATTTTTGGATCCATTCAACTTTCAGCTCTATATGAAGCTTCAATTTAATTTCTCTGAGCGTACCAGTGTGGTGCGGTGTCGAGTGTTGGGTTTTGGAAGTTGGCCACAAAAAATTACCACAACTTTATTAAACGCATTCAGTTACCGCTTATGCAGACACAAAAAGAGCTGATTTTGTGTGTGTGTGTGTGTGTGTGTGTGTGTGTGTGTATCGGAAGTGTCAGCAGTGGACGCTATTAATTTAGCGGAAATAAACAAACAAAATCAACAAAGTAACACTAAACCACAAACTAAAAAAACAACCACAAAATACCAAGGGATAAGAAGATGATCCAGAATGGAGAGCTGAGAGTTTGGTTTGTACTCAACAAGCTGAGAGGCAGTTGCAAGCGAGTTGCGAGTACTCGGCTGTTACTTGTTTGAACAGGATACGCTTGAGCACTGTCTGCTTATAATTGGAGCATAAAGCGATGCTGTAAGAAAAGCGCTTCGGCTCCAACAGCGCAACAGCACAGCAGACAGTTCAGAATGCGAGGCTGGCAAATGAATCGAGCCGAGCCAAAAGCCGGATGTAGAAGTGGATATGGATGTGGCAGCAACAGAGATACATTTACAAGTTGTTGGCTGCCTGGCCTCGTTTATTAAACGCGTGCACACACACGCACGCACAGGCAAACAACAAACAAAGACATATTCACACTCATGTGGGGCAATCCGGAGACCCGGACTCCACAACAATAAATAAAAGGCCGAGCTTTTCTCTGAAAAAGCCATCGAGTGTATGCCGCGTTGTGCTAATTTATCGCCAAAAATACAAGATACTCGCACTTGTGCAATCTGCCTACTTTTAAGTGTTAGGGGCAACGCTACTCAAGCCCAAGACCCCATCCTGACGCAGGAGGAGTTGCGAGCCATGTCATGAATTTTAAGTGATTTTGTTCCATGTACAAGCTGCGAATATATATATATTTTTTTTAAACTTTTCGCTTTATGCTTCCGTATCTTTTTATATTTCCACTCGCTTTCTTAATTGTAAATATAAAAGTTAAATTAAACGCAAAAAAGCAAGCGCTGATTTAAGTATCTATGCATATAAATATCCTCATTATAAACAAAGCTCAGCATTTTTAATGGTTTATTTGCCTCAATTAAACAAGAATTTGCATATACACCTTTATTTAGATAGAATTGGATAGCAGATGGAACATATTTTTTAATTTTAATGCCAACTGAAATCTTAACGAACTTTTACTTTAAAAATGTAATAAATTCTTTAAGTTGGGTTTAATGTTAATTGATTATGTACAAAACTTAATGATTTTATTTTAAACTCCAAACAATTTCAACAGCAGCATTCAAATTTATCAATCAATTGAATTTTTAACAGGCTAAGAATCATAAATACTTTTGGGGCAACATTCAATTTTTAAATGTGTAATAAACGCTGAAGACCTATGTTCACATTGATTTTCAGTTACAAACGAGTTTATCAAAGCAGAAAAAAACAATTTTCATACAACACATTTTTGGGCATGCATCACATGACATAGAAATGTTTGTTTAAATTTCAGGCACCTGCATACTCGTATATTCATATGTAATCGGTTTAAATGAACTACTAGCTTTTACTGGAAACTATGAGTTCTTTGGCTATCAAAAATTGTCCATAAAATCTTTTTTTCTTGTAAGCAAGTATGATTTGTCCAACATAGAGTGGTGCAACCATTTAACCTGTAAACAGGCTTAACAACAAGTTAAACTGTGCATCACCAACCAAGGCACACACATGTTAACAGACGTACGGGCTAGAAAATTTTGTGTTGTATGAAAAGTGAGTGTGGGTTTTCTGAAAGTGCAATGAAACCTTTAGGACTCCCGCCCACAAATAAAGTCACAAAACCAATTCATATGTTTGTAAATATGTCTACGAACTGTAGAGTTTGCGAGTGTGTGTGTGAGAGAGAGAGAAAGAGAGAGTGAGAGTGACGAGCCGGCAGACCAATTTTATGACTTTGGCTATTATTTTTTGTCATAAATATTTATTAGATTTTTGTGTATTTTGTTTTTGCTTTTAATTTTTGTTTTGCCCCCTTGAATATTGCGGCAAATTGTTTGAGTAAACCAAATAAGTTCGTTGAGGTGGCATGGGTGGAGTGGAAAGGGGGTAATTTGAGTTCCGCAGCGCTTCATCGACAAATGGAAGTGTGGACAAAACACTTAAAAAAAACCTGGGCTTTTTGGGTAATTGAATAACATTTTCTAACATTATTTAACTTATTCTTAATTAATCATTCTGATACAAAATGTTTGTCTAATATTAGATTATTAGCAAATGCTTGATACAAAAATAAGTTTATCTCTTTTCCTGCATGTTCGATATACGTAGAATTCGATGGGTCCGAATAAATACAGCAAAGACTTTTGTGTTGAATTGGTTTAAAAAAAATTATTATTAAATCGTTAATCAAATCAAAATAAAAGAATTATAATACATAAAAGCTATAAATTTGCATCCAAATTAAAGCTATTTACTTGGATAAAATAACCTTTTCGACGAAGTATTATATTGTACTATTCTTCAATACGTCATTTCATACAAACTGGGGCAATTAATGGGTTGAAAATGTGGTTTGGATCGACTCAACCTCTTTCTGATTATTGCGATTGTATTGAGTGCAAACGTCTCGGTTAATTAACCAAGCGTTTCAAAACCCAAATCAGCAAACCCAAAATTGCTGTGTCAATACAATTTTTGGGGCACCAGGAAGTCCAATGCGGGTCACTCCAATGATTATGGCAGGGTGCCCAGTTTAAGAAGAAGAGAAAAAATGAGGGGAAGCAAAAAATAAAGCCGCAAAACTTTATATTTACAGCAAATTAAATTAAGCTGAAAGTGCGAGAAGGCTCAATAAATAAATTAACAACTTGCGTTTATCAAGCTCACTCAACTGGCTGAAAGAAAGAGTGCGAGAGAAAGAGAGAGAGAGCGAGAGAAAGAGAAAGAAAGTGTTTTTAATTATTTGCAAATAAAGGCAAGAAAAACTCTTCCAATTAACGCTGCTCACATAAAGTTGATGCTCTTCAGAGCCGCCAAGAAAGAAAAAAAGAAGTATGAAGAGAAAAAGAAAAAAACTTCTGAAAAATGAGCAAATCATTATGAATAAATGTCACACCGGAAGCGTCGGAAATCTGAGCAAGTTTTCTATAATGCACAACATTTCCGTCAAAGTACCCAAAAGTGGCAACGACCATTACAATGTGACCAACGCCCCGACGACAATAGCAACAGCAACAACAAGGGATAGGCGGAAGCAAGAAAAGGGGTTGACTTACTGAAAGACGGGAGGTGGGGCTCTTAATGGAAAACGCTGCTCGGCATAATAAACTTTTTTTTTAGCGTCCAGGCAGAGCGCAGAGGCCAAAAGCGTGTTGACTTTGTTAATAAGTTCCGTAATAAGTTTTGTAGAGCCAAGGATGAAAATAAACCGCAAGAGCATAAATAACGCAAGAAAGGGTTTAAATAAAAAAAAGAGGGATACAAAAATTTAATCTCTGTGCAATCCAAATACAAACAAAACCGAAAAAACCATGTCAGAAAAGTTGGCAACAGGACGCAATTGCAGCTGACCAGCGAGATAATTCACAAAGTACAAAGTTTCAAAAAAAAAAAGCAAACATAAAATAGGTACTTAAAACAGAATCATGATAAATAAATGCAATGCATATTCATATTAACTTGTACAATATGGACCCAAAAAGTGTAATTAAGTGCAAACTATACGCCTACATCTGATCTTTAATGTACAATTTGCAGCAGTTACAAACAATTGTAAGCATTTTGCAATTAAAAACAGAACTACATAAATATAAACATAAACAAGAATGTACAATAAATGTGGTCTAGTTTAAAACAATGCATAGAAAGGTCCTTCAGTTAACTTGATCCTTTTAACTATAGCAGCAAAGCAGACATGCTCATATTTAATTCTAATTTATCAAAAAACAAAGGATGCATAACAAACAAATATGTGTCTATGGGAAACTATTTCAAAAATGTTAAACAATTAATTGGGTACCAAACAGAAGAGGCTCATTCCGTTCAAAAAAAGTTTAAAAATATACTTTATGCGCAAATTTCAAGATTTGTTTTCTTCAGTTAAGCATTATAATTATATATGTATTTCATTAAATGTGGATAACTTTGGATTACTGAGACAAAGATATGAAACCGTCATCAACCAGATAATATATAAACGGATGCTATAAAGTTTAAGCGGCGTCACAAGAAACCAAATAAGCCAACACTCCAAACAGACTTACGCAAGAAAAAAAAAAAAAACTTAACAAGAACAAAAAAAAAGATGATTAATTTACGCGTCCATTTGTCCACTCGTCTTCGTCCTCGCTGGGTGTCCTGCATTTGGGACCCATTGTTCGCAAAGTTTCTTTCTTTCACAATGGCAACCGAAACTTAATTTGATTAACTCTGAGTAGGTTCGTCTTTATTCACATCCACCGTTGTCTTTTGAGCTGCGACTCATCAGCAAGGCAGTACAGTTGATAATGATGCGGTCGTCTATAATCAACTTGGACACTTGGTTATAAAAAACAAAATATATAAAAACTATGTGTGAGCGAAGTCGACGATTTAATTCTCTTATAATCCATTTAATATTGCATATTTTGTAGCAAATAGTTTATTAATCTTCGCTGATAATTATATTAAAATTCTTTATTTCTTAATTGTATCTCATCGAGTTCTCTTAAAGGGTATCTAGGGAGATCCTTCCACTTTTTAGGTGCTCCACGGTGTTGGCATTTTATTTTATTTCAGTTTATTGGCCGAGGAAATGGCAATAAGCCGGATGGGCGCTGAGTGTTTATGGTTGGGCGACATTGCAGAGGCGTTCGTAAATCGGTATTAGTGTGCTTTAATGATGTGCTCCATGCGGATTATTGCTGCCGAGTGTCTTTGGCATGCAACCAATGGACGTGTTAGTGAATAGAATAGAAAATAGATATAAATTGAACGCAGATAGTTCATTCAAATACAAAACAATACAACACAACAAAAGTCCTCACAAAATTTGAAAATTTGAAATATTCTCTGTGCCAGAATAGTTTCACTCGTACAGGTGGAAAAATGTTTCACGAGTTTGCAAACAATACAAGGTTTGTTGTATTTTGATTTTTGTTTATTCAAATGAATGGCAATATTGCATTAGCCAAATTATTACCTTTTGTACTTCATTCTTAAATTACTCACAGCATATCAATTTTGTGGACTGCAAAAAAATTCGTATAGAAAATTCAAGAATATAGAGAAATTCCCAAAATACGTGTACGTTAACAAATATTTTTCATTGAAAAATATTCACTAGCCATTATTGACAAGTAAAGATTGGACAACACACTGTTCATGAAAAATATCAAATTTTGCTCAAAACAACTCCTTCTGGACACATGTTTAAAAGACGTCATAAGTAAAGAGTACCAATTTGTACATTCGAAATCAGAGACATGCAAATTCTGGCATATTATTTTGTTCTCAATAAATCAGGCACAAAAATGCATGGAAGCTGTAGCTGTAAATCTATTTTCCGTTTTACCACCAACGGGCATAAATATAATTTGTTGGCTTTGGCAGTTTAGCATTTGTGGCATGAAATTTATTAATTGGCTTGAGAAACACAACACACACACACAGAGATTCGATACAGATGCAGTTGCAGATGCAGATAAAGATACAGATTTACATTGTGTATGTATATGTGTATGTGGGTAACTATAAAGGTATGTGAAAATACAAAACAGCAGGTGCACAAAGCAGACAACCAATTTGTAATCTGTTATGAAAAATGTCAACAAATGTAAGAGCATTTGATATTTATGTTCTTTGCTACCTGTAACACACATTTGCACACACACACACACAAAGCTTTTTACTCACACCTGGCATTGTGGCAAAGTCAAGTGTATTCTTTTGCCGCATTCTATTTGCATTTGCCAGTAGAGTGTCAATGCGATTGCCCCCATGGGTGTATCTATGTGTGTGTGTTTTCTGGTGTTTACCATGTGGCCATTGCCATTGGTTTTTATGCAGTTGCCTGCAGTAAATGTGGCCCATATGTGGCCCAGACACGAGTTCAGCTTCTCCTTCTCCTTCGTCTCACTCTCGACATCGTTCCCAGCACGGTAATTGATTATCAAATTCAGCGTTGCATTCGCTGGCGCCGCCATTTTGCATAGCACCGCAGCGTTGGCCACAAAAGCCATTCTGCCTGTCCTGCCGCACACACACACACACACACACACATACATATATTCAAACAGACCCTGCTGCTCCTGCTGAACTTAACGTAAATGTTTTTTTTTTTTTTGTTTTGGTTTTATTTTCTTGGTTCCTATAAACTTTAGCCCCGGCATTTTTTTGGCTTGGCGTTGAATCCCATACCAACGTATGGTAAAGTAGCAAACATATTTTTAATGTGCAAAAATCTGTAAAATTTGTGCTTTGTCGCTTTGATTGCATATTCTCAGCATATTCTTTTATAGCGTGTTTCCACGTCAGAACTTTTACTATCGTTGTTTTTCATGTCATATTTTGATGACTTTTTAAGCGCTGCGATAAAGGTGTTCCGAGTACAATAACTGTCATTTAAGTAGAGTTCGTTGCTTTGTTTTGGTTAGCTAAAATAGTTATTTGAATATAATAAGCATTAAAGCGTTTACAACAATGTTTTCTAATTCGAATTCCAAAGGGATTAACTCAATAGAAATATATCTAAATATCTTTAATAGAAAACAAAACTATGCTCTGTGATTGTATAATCGTTTTCTTCTTTCCTATATAAAATACTACGGCAATTTAGCAATAGCCAAATACTATGTAGCTTCTGTTTTCGATTTATATAATACGCTGCGCACACGCATTCCAATGGGAGTGTGCTCTGCTTTGTGGATTGTGTTGTGGATTGCTTGTAGCATTGTCGCGCGCAGCAAAATAAAATAGGCACAACAATTTTTATAACTTGTACTTTTCCCAACACTAAAATGTTTTTTCTTAGGGTTCCACTTTTCTAATAAAAAAGTCAAATTAATCCTTTTATTACTTGTAATTTGCGACATAAATTTTATTGATGCTCTGCTTAAACGAAAAATAATGGCCATTAAAGCATCTATTATTTATGGAAGAACGTTATTGTTATCAATTTTAATTAATTAAAATGAAATTTGGCTGCGGTATCAAATGGAACATTTTTGCAATCAATTGAAATTCAATTAAAATTCTATGCCAGTTGGCACCACGTTGTTGTTGTTGTTGTTTTTGTTTTGGTGAGCTAACGAATAAAATTTTACAAAGGTTGCGTTTTAGGGGCATGGGTTGTGGGTTGGCTCTCTCACTCTGTGTGTGTGTGTGTGCTTGTGTGTGAGATACAGTTTGTTTGTATGTGTTTACCTAATGGCTTTTTCACCCACGCAGTGCATTGCACAAAATCCATTAAGTTCAATTAAATGTATTCATCAATTAAAAACAAATGCCAAATAACAAAGCAACAAATAAAAAGTGAACTTAAATTGATTACGAACGGAAACGGAAATTCGTGATCGCCATTCAAGCGCTTTTGAATGCTATCCCATTCCCTACAACAAAACCCCTTGCCTACTGCATTCTGCACAGTTTGCCAGACAAGTTTAAGTTGTGCCTCAAGCCATAATCCATTCCATATCCGTCTTCTCCCTTTTCTCCGAACCAAGCATAATAAATTCGGTTATGAAGCACATTATTCAAGGAAAACACTTGAATGAATCAATTTGACAGCAGCGCTGCCGGCGAAGAAACTCTTAGCTCGCAAAGTGATGACCTTGTGCGGAACTGTTCTTAAGTGTACTCGAATGGCCTGTGGAGAATTTTTTTTAGTATGTGCCACGCCCTGCTCTGCCTCAATTCCTTATTATAATCATCATCACCGTCAGGACGCAACAATGTCTGTCTGGCATTGCGTGTAAGATTATGTTCGTCAATTAGTTATACATCAAACGCAATACGCCATGGCTAAGACCCCTGCCAATCAATATCTATGCCTATGAATATGTTTGTATTTATGTGTGTAAGCTGTAACAAATGCAATTCATATTGATATACATAGCATTGTGGTTAGGAACTGAGACCACAGGGCGTATGTGTCATTGAGTGTTATTACTTGGATTATCAATGGCAAACAAATGCAGATGTAATGCGCGGTTGCTGTCGCCTAAATTTCAACTAGACGATACAAAAGTCTCAAGACAATGTTGAGCTATATTTTTAATTTTACGTCGGCAATGTTTATCATTCTCTAAGAAGCTTTAACAGTAAATAATGTACAGACGGCGCTTCTAAAATTTTGAAGTGAGAGAAACCTGAAAGAAACCTGACTCCTAAAAATGTTTAAGTTCACATCCCTTAATTAATATTTAGTATTTTTATACAATAATTCAACAAAACACCGTGTCTCATTTATTCCTAGAAGGTAATACTACAGAACGTGAATTTGTATCGATTGAGACAATGTAGGCAGAATATTGATTTAAATGCTATCTGCCTTATACCAAATTTTTTCGCATTAACTTAATTCTAATCAGCATTTCATTTGTGTGTTTCTCCCTTTCTCTCTCTCTCTCTCTCTCTCTCTCTCTCTTTCTTTCTCTCTCTTTATCTTTCGTTGTTTGCTTTATTTTTAGGTTGTTTGTTTTTACATTTTTCATGTGGTGCCTTCACAATCACAAGTCATTAATTTGCTCATCCAATGAAGAAGTCCAAATATTGTTTATAAGAGCAACATTGAAGCAAACTTTCTCTTTCTATCTTTCTCTCTTTCTCTCGTTTGCTCGCCCCTTTGATTATAATCAAGGCAAACACATTCAATGCTGCCATGTTGTACGTGGCTAGCAGAATAATCAGAGCATAATTATTTGTATAACTCATTTGGCTGTCTGGATGTTGTTGTATTTGTCAGTCAGCTTTTGCGCTTTTGTTTGTGTGCACTTTTGTTAAGTAATTACCGTTGCTAATGTTTGTGGTGCCTGGCAACAGGGAAAGAGAACGACAAGAAGGACAAGAGACAGCCAAAGGGCTAACTCGCTAGCTAGCTGGACTTGTAGAGCCAACTGTTACAACAGTTGTTTATGCTGGCGCTAAACAAACAATCCAAATAGTTACACATGTGTATATGCACGCACACACACACACACACACATTCGCACCCATACACTCGGACAGTTGACCATCATCATCATCATACAGTTGCATACTTGTGCTTGTTGTTGCCTGCATTTCCTTTAATTTTCCCATACACACTGCATGGTGAAAATGTCAACAACAAAATGTGCAAATGCATTTCACAGTTTGCCTGACTGCAACTGCAATTGCAATTGCAACTGCAGCTGCAACTGAGCATTTGCTGGCTGGCAAGTTAAATACACACTTGCATTTAACCGACGAGTTTTGCTGCGGGAACATTTTCGGCCTTGGTATCTGTGTTAAGTTTGCTACTGTCCTGATTCCAAAAACAAGCTTTAATGTGCATCAAACTGTGGCACATTACAGCAAAAGCTAAAACTTAGCTAAAGTTGACGAAAAGCCTAACATGCTTATCCCAAGTTATAAATAGCCAGCGTTTAAGAAAATGTATAAAATAAAACAATTGGCTTGATTAAAATGACAGTAATAACATGTAGGTTGCTTTACATATGTTAAAAAGTTTAAGATATGTATTTAGCTCATATTATTTTCTATCTTGTATATTTTTAAGTCAATAAGATTTTTATCATGGGCAGAATTCTTTACTCTATTGATATATATTTCAAGTTTCTAATTAATGTGTTTTCCATTGCACAAGTTGATTAAATGATTTATAAATTATCTCATATGGAAATCTTAAATATGGAAAATCATTTTGCTTACCGCAATTACTTTGCATTATTTATGTACTCATATTCATTTAAATGTATGAGAATTGATGCGTGTGGGTCATAAGCAAATAAGTTTGCTATCAATTTCAACAACAACAATATCGAATCAAATGGATTTTCCATTTTGCGGTAATTAATTTTAGAACAGTTTGACCTCAGCGACACAATGTGCAGAAACAAAGATTAAAGGGGGAAAATTATCTGAATGCAATCGCTATACACTAGAAATTATGGTTGTCTTTGCTGTGTATACATGTGGTTGGCAGGTGGTTTAGATTGTAATGGCGTGTTGGTTTTATTTGTGGTGTAATCGCTTCGAGTACAAAGTGCTTGCGTGTTTGTTATTAAACTAATGAAACTGAAAATATTAAAAACTATTAAATTTATTATTCTTGTACCTAATTCAGTTCTATGAACGGAGGACATTAAACAGCTTTCATATCATGAATGCTTGTAGCATAATAAAGTTAAATCAGATATTTCCAAGCTCAGCTCCATTTATTTATACACTAACTTAACACAAACATACACATAAAAAAATTACACACTTAAAACACCAACAGTTTTCGGCATAATTGAAAATTGTAAATGGGTGACAGTGAAACTTTGACAAGTGTCATTAACAGTCAAGATGACAGTTAAAGACAACCCACTCAATTTAATTACGGAACAGAGAAATAGAGAGCAGGCAGGACTCTCAAGGATGGCATGACAATTAGAAGATTTTGTGACTGTTCTGTCACTAAATTTATAATGCATGCCGTAAGACATAAAATGCTACAAAGCCAATGTGTTAAGGACAAGTCAGATAAACCCACATGTACATGTCCATGTACGTATGTATGTACGTATATGTAGTATGTATAGAAGAAAAATGTTCACGCAGTTGGTTCGCTTTGCGGTTCATTCTTTTGGGTGTTTGTGTCAAATTGCAGCGTTGACAACTGACACGTGGTTTCGGGCCCAAAAACTTGGTATGTCTTTCTCTTTGTCTTTGTTTCGTATTGTGGCATCTTATCGTCATATTCTCATTTGTGTAAGGTTAGCTTTATTATAGCTTTTAATTACTTTGCCAGACAGTTTGCCAGCCAGTTTGCTGGACTGTTGGCCAGTTGGCCAACGTGCAAGTTTAATGTAATTTTGCCGATTTAGTTGCTTGAATTTCAAAACCGTTCGTGTTTGCGGCAGTTGCCTGTAATTTTATTACATGCTTTCTCTGTTCATAAATAATTAATGACCTTTAGGTTTGTAAACTGTGAGTAAACGCATGTTAGAGCAACAAACAATATATAAATATGTACATACATTTACACACATAGTTGTATGTGCTGAGCTTGTTAAAATGGATGCTTAGTTTATGGTTTGTAAATAAATTTGTGTGTAAGCCTTTGTGTAATTATGTTTGCCATAATGTACAACTTCTCAGTAAGCATTTGAAATCGCATTTGTGCAATCAACTCTTGGTTTGGGTTAATGAGAGCCACTTATTAGCACTTATAAATATGTATATGACCCTTAAACTGAGCAAAAACCATGTCTAAGCAATTAAAGCCATGTCTGTTTAAAGGAAACTAGTTGAGAATCTGAGGTGCATTATGAATGGACAGTAAACATGTAAAATATTTGATAAAAAGTGTTATCTTGCATGCCATTTTAATTTCTTTATTTTGACATAAGCATTATATATGTTCCACAATATAATATGTACAGCACTACTATAATTGAGGTAAAAAGTAGTGAGAGAGCTATGTAAGAGGTGTTGTATCCAAATCTCAAATATTTGTAAAACTTCTTCAAAATGATGAACATAAAAATATATATTCAAATATGCTTACTTACTAACTGTTGGAATGATTCACGAGTAAAGATTATGATATCGAGTTAAGTCAATCGTTGCTCAACCTGACCATTCAACAATTAACTGCAGTACACACATCATGCTACATGCAACCAAACCAATCCTCAATTAACATACACTAAATGCATTAATGTGCTTTAAATTTATCCTACCAATCCACTAATAAGCGAGAATAAGGCAACAAAGCCTTGGCCATAAGCAATAAACCGATTGAAATATTGAGGTAAGGCTGTTACAATACTATCCAGCCCACTTTGCATTCATTAGCCAGACAAAGCCGGTCAAAAATATCATATAAACTTGATGAGATGGCATGCACAATATATATATTTACTACGACACAAACTCAAATTGTGCAGGATACAATGGGAATTTCGGCAACATTGCTTGTTGCCAGTTGTTGCATAGGCGTAAATAGGTGTCTAATAAACACATAATCAGGGTTCATTTGCTGCAGAGACACTAAATTGCATTAGCACAAAAGGACAAGTAACAAACACCCAGCCACAACAACAACCGACCGACCCACTCACCCGTATCCGTCGGCAGGATGCACTGTTTACAAACTTGTCGACAAACACAAATACGTGGGCACCTCTTTTGAGGCCCTCATTGCACCTCAATAAGCCCGGACTAAAAGCAAACCCAAATCGGTGACAGTTTAGTTTATAGCCCGTTACAAGTTAAGGCGTATCTGTATTACATTTGAATGCATGACCGCAACAACAACACCAACACATGCTGTGCTATTGCAATAAGCTCATGTACTTCTAAGTAGACAAATAAATGAGAGCTTCATTTACATACTATATGCACACATAAATTAATAGGCGCAATATTTTGCATACAAACAAACACATAGTAAATCATAGATTGTGCCCACATTCGAACGTCAATTTTAACAATAGCTGCTATGGAAATTATAATGGTGTAACCAGTTGAAGTGTACATTTATTTCTCGTTCAAAGCATTGTGTACATTAATCAATATATCAACAAAAATTTGTCAGGTAGGGTTAGGACGGTTGTAAGATTGACTTAATGTCCATTTTAGAAATCATGCATCATAGTTTGCTCGCCGGTAGTAAATTTTTTAACTAACAGATGTTAAAGTTAAAAAATAAATAAGCTACTAAGAAGTCTCTTGTCGTGCAATCTCAAATTAGAGTTTTTTTTTAGATGATTGCTTTTCGCAGAAGGCAGTTTTTAGTTATTTTTCACAAAAAAGTAAATAAATGAAAATTATTAATAGCAAACGGTATTGTACTGGCGAACAGCCAAATAACAAACTTCCGTTTAACGAAGTTTTCTGTATTACGAGTTAATTTTAAGAACCCTGCTACTACAGAACCCATTCTATATCAAGAATCTTTACTATAACGAAGTTTTTTCTTGTCTCCTTAAGATTCGTCACATGGAAGTTCGAATGTTTATACAATTCTGCTTTTGAATATTAAGTTTTTGTTGTGTTCCAATCATTCAAAATGTCAAATTAAAGCACTAACCAACATCTTATGGAAGCGTCTAAAACTGTGTTCATAATTATCTCACAGTTTAGAATCTTAGCCGAAATTGCAATGCAGCAATGTTTTGATTTGGATAGAAACGGATATATAAAATGCTGAAATTGCAAAATTATTCGAATGCTGATAGATTTTTCAGATAAGACGACAATTGAAAGTTTCGAAACATTAGCCCGCGTTGGCACTTCACGTTTCTAAGGCGATGGGGCTGACAGAGGTCCCCTTCCACTTATTAATATAGAGATGACAAAATGCAAAGCACGTTTCGCATCAAATGCATTTGAGGTTAATTAATTAACAGGAAAGGTGAAATTACCTTCACAGGTATTAGATTGCTTTCAGAGTTACTCAGCAGGCAAAGCAGGAGCTTAAAATGTAATAATAGAAACCGCATTTGAATACTGTGGATTTGTGGTTTATTTATTCGTAATTACTTGAGATTGTGCTTGTTTGAGGGTTGTGTTTGAAACGTCTTGTCATTTAATTGCCAGAACAGAGGTAGCTTAAATTCCAAATTTTTATTGATGAATAAAAATCATGATTGATCAACTGATTATTATGACTCTTATTCACATGATTCATATTGATATAGTGAATAAAAAGTTAAGAGTAAAACTTTTTTATTGCATTATTAATCATAAAAAATGCAATAATGCAAACCAAATAACTTATTAAAGGACAAGAATGCTGACTTTTTATCTGATTTTTTTTTATAATTTCATAAAAAAGTTATGTTGAATATTGCGCTTATACTCATATTGCTTTATGAACCTGAATGTTTTTATGCAACAAAAGTTATTTTCAGATAATATCTTAACCCCACAGAGAAAAGTGGGCGAAAAGTTTGACGTGCATCGTGCAGATGTGAGATCAAAAGATGGAAATAAAAAAACGTAATTACATTAACAACTGTTCGAACTCCTTACGCTCACATTAAGCCCACCTATCTACCCTATATCTACACCAATAAATGAATAAGCTGTATACGTTTTTAAAATGTAAACGTGACTAACTTAGTTAAATGTGAAGTACCGTACTACACAAATTAAATGTAGATTTTTTTTCTTATATTAAACTTTCAGATTTTCAACAGGGTATTTTTTAGTGCAACGTGTTCGTAGTCTTATTATTTATGCAACTGTATATGATTTGGTTCGTCAGATCTGTATGTATTTATACTTTTAACACCTTAATGAGCACTCGATTAATTAAAACACAACAACCAACTTCGGTGTCGGTTAATCGAATTTTTGCTTTTGAATTGCCGACTGTCGTTATGCGACAAAGTGATAGTAACCCAGAAAAAAACCCTGCCAATAAATTATTCATAAAAACCACGGACGCTAAGGTCACAAATTATTTCACATATAAGCCAGTATTTTATTGCATATCAACCGAAATAGAAGGATGTAGTTCAATAGTTATGTCGAAGTTATGGAAGTCGAAAGTTTTTCCCAATGCCCATGTCGATTTTTGGAATAACATTTTAACATGCATCTGACCAAAAATCGAATTTTATTTAAATGAAATAACTTAAATGCAGCTATATTCTTGTTGCCAAACCATGAATTTTAAGCTATTGCTTTTGAAAATCGGGTCAGTTTTGCCGAAGTTATGGAAGTCGAAAGATTTGCCAAATGCTGATGTCGATTTTTTGGCATAAAATTTTAACATGCATCTGACCAAAAATCTAATTTTATTTAAATCAAATAACTTAAATGCAGTTTTATTCTTGTTGCCAAACCATGAATTTTAAGCTATTGCTTTTGAAAATCGGGTCAGTTTTGCTGAAGTTATGGAAGTCGAAAGATTTGCCAAATGATGATGTCGATTTCTTGGAATAAAATTTTAACATGCATATGACCAAAATCGAATTTTATTTGAATCAAATAACTTGAATGCAGTTTTATTTTTGTTTCATTTGGCAAATCTTTCGACTTCCATAACTTCGGCAAAACTG